>VNJZ01010620.1:0-15438 GCA_008042795.1 Drosophila asahinai
GAATACGTCGTACATGCAGCACAAGTTCATAACCAACATTCCATGCCAAAACCCAACAATATTCACCACAATTCAATAAGACAGCAGCGAAATAGAAATAAGCCCCCGAAATTGTAAGTTGATATGCCATTATTGCATTGTTCGAATTCATTAATTTATTAATTAACATCGAATTAAATTTGGAAATTAACATGGGAATACATATTCATTTCTCTAGGATTTTGATGAGAAACTAGATACTAATCCTGTCCAAGAAGCCATAACTACACAACCGAATTATGATGAGGCGAATAATGTCAATATTGTGCGTATCAATTTCTAAAAACAATTTCACTATAGATGAACAAAGTGATTTCAAATGAGTTTTCCAGTAAATTATACTTTCTGTTAGCAGGATGTACACGATGACCATGAACTCCCGAATAGAGAATCACTGGGTGACGTTGATTTCGATATGGATATCGAAGAATATGTCGATGGGGCACCGATAGAATTTGATGATGACTTTGTGCCTCCTTATAGTGCCTATGTAAATCACAAATTTGCACATAAACAATTTCAAAAAATGTTTGTGAAAAATCCTTTTGGCTATGCTTGTAGCGTTTGCGATCGGCTTTGGTTCGAAAAGGATTTGAATAAGTGATAAAGAAATGATAAGAGAGAGGATAACTAAAAGTTTCACTTCTGTCGTGCGTATGCTGGACACACCCCCTTTTTAATTGTTTCGCCTCTGATGACAATGAATCCTAAAAATTCTACGCTCTCTCCCGTGCCACCCTTATGTTGGCATCGAGTAGCCGCTTAAGCACTGTATCGATGTGCTTAGCATGTTCCGTTTCATTTTTGGAAAAAATAATGACGTCATCAACGTAGACAAAACATATTTTGCCGATTTCTTCCCGCATCACATCGTCGATGGCTCTTTGGAAGATACTCCCTGCGTTTTTTAGGCCGAAAGGTAGTCTGCAAAATTCGTTTTTCCCACCGTTAACTGAGAACGAGGTTTTTTCTCGGTCCTTTCAGCCAGGTATATTGATGATACCCTGATTTTAAGTCTAGGGTGGTAAAGAATTTGGCTTTCCCCAAGTTCGTTATAATCATGGGTATACTTGGCATGGGGTAGCGATCGGCGACCGTTCGCTCGTTCAGCTTTCTGAAGTCGATTACTAATCTCTTCTTCCTGATACCATTATCGTCAGTCCCTTTTTTGTCAAATACCCAGATAGGGCTGTTGTATGGGGATCTGGACGGCCTAATTATACCATTATTCAGCAGCTCCTTGATTTCTTTGTTTACAAAGTCTGCTGCCCCCACAGGATAGGGGTATAATTTGGAGTAGACAGGTTCGTCACTCATAGTTCGAATAGTAGCGATGATAGCGATAAAGGTAAGTGCCTCGTTAGAGGTCGAAAACACCTTAATTCTTTTTAGAATAATTTTTTTGAATTCGGCTTTGGTCGAACTTGGTACCACTATGTCATCGATTTTGGTAAAGTTGACGTTTTGACAGTCGAAAAATGTGAGCTTTTGCCTAAGTCGAATGCTACTCCTGTTCGCGTTAACGAATCGAAGCCTATTATAGCATCGAACGTGCTCAGTGTGTCCAAGAGAAAAAATGGGGCCTCTAGCCCAAAAATGCGCATTATGCAATTCTTTTTGACGTCGCTGGAGCCGTGAATAGAGCTCACGGTAAAGGAGATCTCAACCGGCATTACATTTCTTAGCTCCTTTACGGGCTTAACGTAATTTTTCGCCGCCCCTGTGTCGATGAGGATTTTTACTGTTCTGCCAGCTAACTGTCGCTTGACAAACGGCAGTCGGGAGTGCTTCCTAAAAAATTAAGGAGGTCGTTAAGTTCGGCAGTGTTACTGTCTTCCCCAATGCTGGCAACTTCAGCCTCGGCTGTGGCAGCGTAACCAGCCTCCTCCAGCTGGGGTTGGGCTATATTATTAACGCGTTGGCGTTTTTGGCCCGATTGACGCTGAGACGAGTTCTGCCTTTTGTAATTGTTATTACTTGGTGGCTTCCCCTAGCTTGTTTCCTGCCTGAATTTGGCCGTTGAGGGGTCTACCTCCATGGGTTGAACTTTATTTTGGTCTATGGTCTCAGGATCCTTGCGCTTCGGCCAGGGGTTGTCCTAATGAGGCCTGCCTTGGCTCTGCTTAGGAATGAAGTGCGGATTTTTATCCTCACCTCTCCATTGCTTTCCCTGACCCTTATTGTTGCGTCTATTGCCCTCATTAAATAGGGGCTTGTCTTCTATGGCTTTCGCGTAAGATGCCGCGAACGCACTTCTTTCAATGCTGTTCTCGGCTTCCCGTGCTAAGGCTAGGTCTTTGGGTTGTACTGGCAGCACGAGTGATTTAAGTGGTCTTTTAAGCCCTGCAATGAATGCATGAAGGGCGTCGTCCCTAACCTAATTATTTAGGATGGTTGCTGTGTCAGTATAATGTGACATAACTATCTTGTTGGTGACGAGCGTGAGTTTCCTCTCGACCTCGTCATAGTATGCCATAAGGTCGGCATCTCCTTGCCGAACCATTTACAAATTTTGCCGTAGCACTCTTAGGGACGTTTTGTCCGCGTATGTGCAACCTAGTCTGGCTAGAATTGCATCGAAATTCAATACCGTGTTGTGGGACGTGAGGAGTGACCGAGCGGGACCGCAAATTTTGTTTTTAATAATGACATCCGCCTCGTAGTGGGCTTCGCTGCCGTCGTATTTTTTAAATACTTCGTATGCATCTGATGCAGACTGCCTCCACGAAACGTATTCGTCGTGGCTTCCATTGAATGTTGGCAGAGATTTTACTATGTCTAACTTGACATGGCATTTTATTTCAGGGTTCGGTACTGCCCTTTTGTAAACCTCAACCTGCGGCGCTTGCACCGTCAGCGCGCTAACCTGCGTTCTCACGGATTCTAACTCTGGGGCGAAGGCGCTTCTTAAACGCTCTTCCTGAGCGGCGAGAGCGCTGCTGACCGCATTTGCGACAATCGCTTGGACCATTTCCGCGTTCAAAGCCGCAAAAATTTAAGAAAAATATTGGAGCTTCACCTAAAACACAAAAATGTCGGATTAATTTGTCCCAAGAACAAACTCAAAATACAGAACGATAAAGGGGCGAGACAGCAGGTATTGGTCAATTCAACTGGGTGTATTATTAACACAGATACACTGGATTAATTTAGTACAAAATTCAAAATAAGCACAGGCACAGTGGATCAAATTGTAAAAAGATACAAGGAAAAAAGCGAATGGCAACCTTTGCATGTGTATAGAAACCAACACTAATCAAATAAAATACTGTGTGGTTTATTTCTTTATATAATTAATTCATATAAAAATTGATTGGTTAGGCACCAGTGTGCGTTATTTGATTTTTTTTATTTGAAAATGCACTTGAAAAAATCCAAATCAGAAATCGAAAATCGAGTCACTTTTATTTATTTCTTTATTTTATATTTTCGTAAAATTCCTATTGCTGGACGTAGGAAATTGAATGCACTGGTATTTGTGTGTTTTTTTTATGTGTAGACCTTTAGCTATTGTTGGCGCTCAGCTACTTACATATTATAATACTTCAGGGGTGGAGTTCGAATGTTAATATTTTACTTTAATCCGTTGGGCACCAATTATGTAGTTGGAGCCGGCTGGCTATACTTCCGTGGAAGGGGTGGAGCCGGCTGGCTGTAGTTGCAGCTAACGGCCCTAGCCGCACTGGATATCAAAAGGTGGCCGGTTGGCCGTGGCTTCAACTGTAGAAATATGTTGATTAGGATGAGAGGGTAACTGCCCTCTTTTTACCCGCTGGCCTTGAGACTCAGTCTGGGTATCAAATTATTAAATCGTTAACGGCTGCTGCCGAAGTTTCATTTATCGAGCGTTGGCTCTTTATTCATTGGGAATATAAAGTGAACTAAAACTAAGTTGACAAAAAGTAAAACGTATGGCCGGATGCCCGTGGCATCTTCGCTGACCAAGCACAAAATCGCTAAAGTCATACGATCGCTGGCCACCAATGGCACAGAGGCACGGCCCATAGCGGTGCACTTTGCAGCTCCCGGACACCATAAGGGTGGCCATACGTGGCCAATATATAAAATATATAATATATAAAAAATGGAATAATAAAATATAAGTATATAAAAATGGGATAATAAAATATAAAGATATAAAAAGTGGAATATTAAGTATAAAATAGTCCTGCCTAGCTTATGCTGGGAGCTGGTTGTTGACTTCTACATCGTTAACAATCACATTAAATGGAAACACATAAGTTATAACTGACCATATTTTTTCCCACAAATTAAATTAAAACGTAATTATGAGTGTGCATTAATTGACTTTTTCACATATTCAATTCTATACCAAATGTTGATATGGGTAACAGTCTCTTCCATATTGGAAATAAAGTCATCGAAATACCAATGGGTTCATATGAGGTTGATGATATAATAAAATATATTATTAACATCAACACATTACAAATTCAAGTTTCAACTAAAAATATGTTCGAGCTTATTTTCGACAGACAGTGTGAAGCGCTAGCGGCTTCGAAATGTCCCGCTTTATGGAGCCCAGCACCCTCCCACACTCTCTCTCCCTCTCTCTTCCTCCGGGCTTCCAGTCCGCTCTCCCCAACATCTATTTTATGGCATGTAATTAGTTCTAGTTCTCGACCAGCCGATAAAGGCGAATAAAGTTCAATCATATTACAAATTAGTTCACGACCCGTTTACTTATTTTTCTACGTGGGATTTTGGGACCACCTCGACCAGTCTTATTTTGGCTAATAATCCGCCCACTCCAGTTCATGGTACTTCGAGCCGGATCTATCCTAAACCTCACCAGCTCTAATGCGGATTTTTAAAAAAGATAAGTACTAGTGTTCTTACTTAACAAAAATAAATCATACAGATATTTCCGAAGACTAAATCAAAGTGTCTTATATCTGTGTAGTTTGCAGTGTCCAAAGTCCGAAGTCCAATTTTCTCATCGACATAGTGCAAACTCCGTTCGTTGTTTAAACAAAGTGCAAAGTGTTCTACATAATAGAAAAGCGACTGCGAAAATATGCACCCAGCCACAGTGAAAAATAAAAGTTCCAAAATTTAAAAAAAATCGTTCCGTCAAAAATGGCTCATACATTTTTGTTCTCTTTCACTGTGTTCCTGCTGGTGTTCAAGCGTATATATGTACATAAATATTCACACGTCCACTTCACTACAAAATCAAATATATTGAAAAATATACATCCGAACTTACGCAAAAAAGACTATACCTATCGAACTACACTAATACATACATCGAATAATACAACCACAAAATTGTATATGTCGAAATATACAACAATATTCCGATATATGGGGTATAAATAAATATATCCCATAGCCCAGTTTTATTATTAGAGTCGAGTGATTAATATTCGTACAACTCGGAGCTATTATGCGCGGTGTTACCGGATGAATTCCGGATTAGATATAAACAAATTTTACGAATAATTACAACCAGAAACCAATAGCTATTTTATACATATTTTAGCTAGGTTTTGGCGGTTTTTTTTCATACAGCTATTAGCGTTTTTCGTTTTCTGTGGAGTAAAATCGCTAAAAAGACCGAATTCTCTCCATATAAATTATATTTACCGAAAAACTGAATATAGAAAATAATACATCTATGCGACACGCCTCTCCAAAGGCACTAGTATGACCGTTCTTTCAACAAAATATTTTATTTATTTATTTTATTTTATTTTATATTTTATTCCGTTTTTTTTAATTCTGAAATTAAAAGTATAAGTGTATACGCTGCACACATTACAGTGCTTCAGTACACAAATTCCAGTGTTCCATTGCACACATTTCAGTATCTCCATTCCACACATTCCAGGGTTCGATATCACACATTCCAGTGTTTCAATTCCACACACTCCAGTGTGTCATTCTGTCCTACATACACATATATAAATACAATTAAAAATGTCACTCACCGAGAAGCCTACTGCGACAACTGCGGCCTTACATAAATTCATTGCCGTAAGTGACCGTGTAAGCCAATTCAAAGCGATGGTCAACACTCCTGGCCACTCCACGTCGTCGCTTTACACATTCCAAGTCCGGCGAGATCACATCCGAGCCCTATGGGACAAAGTCGAACAAGCTTCATATGCAATAGAGGGGTCGATTGACACCTTGTCAATCCTCCAGGCAAAATATGACTACTGCTACTCAGTTTACGAGTCATGTGCAGCTCAACTCAACGAGCAAATTGAGCGAGCGACGTCTCAACCAGCACAATCCAACTCCTGCATCTCTCCAAGTTATACTCCAGCAGGTTGCCAGTTACCTCCGTGCGATTCAGAAGTTTTCTCGGGCGATTATCTTCGCTGGCCCACGTTCCTTGACCTTTTCACAGCGGTCTATATAGACAATCCAAGACTTACCGCTATCAAGAAGATATTCCATTTAAATGCTAAGACTAGTGGTGAAGCTAATTCCATAGTTTCCAATTCGCCACTCACCAACGATGGTTTCCGCTCAGCCTGGAACAACATAACAGAGCGTTTCGAAAACAAACGGTCGTTGGTGAACAACTCATTAAAAAGGTTATTCAATGTGCAATCCAACGCAAATGAATCTTCAGCAGCCTTGAAGGTTCTGCAGGAAACCATTCAGAGTTGTCTTACGTCCTTAGAAATGTCCGTCATGAATACTGAAAATTGGGACTGCCTTTTGGTTTATTTGTGCTCTACGAAATTACCAAAGCTTACGCTTTCATTGTGGGAGCAATCCCTAACAAATAAAACCCAGATTCCCAAGTGGCAAGAGCTCGATTCGTTCCTGACTGAGCGCCATAGAACTCTAGAGGCCATAGATTCCTTTCAACCTTCCAAGATATGTCTCCGTCAGTTCCAACCGACAACCTTCAAAGTGTCCCCACGAGTGCTGAAATCCTTCAGTACAAAAGTGGTTTCAAAAACGACAAGTTGCGATTTGTGTTCAAGAGAGAACCATCCAGTACGTATTTGTCCACGCTTCTTACAAATGACGGTAGACGATCGTTCGTCCTATATCCGAACGAAACAGTTGTGCTTGAATTGCTTTGCAATAGACCATCCACTCCAGGATTGCACAAGCGCCCACAACTGTTTCACATGCAGAAGTCGGCATCACACTTTGTTGCATCCAAGCAACTCTTTCTCCGGTGCTACGACTCCTCCCATTGATTCAAGGTCAGTATCCGCCTCCATCCAAAGGATTTCCGCGTTCTGCACGCAAGTCTCTAAAGCTCCGGATTCATCAAAATATTGGGTTCAATACAACGCCATGAAAGGCAGACGTTCCCGAGGTATTTTATCCTACCAATGCCGAGTCTGCCAAGGGAACCATCCTCTTTGGAAATGCTACCGTTTTCTGCAGCTAAGCGCTGAGAAACGGCTCCAGGCGGTCATGGATAAGAAGTATTGCATCAATTGCCTGGCCCACCACCATTCCAAAGGATCTTGCGACAGTGGTGACCGATGCCAATCGTGTGGACAGGATCACCACACTCCACACCGCAATCCAACGCTTTCCCGAGTTTCCGGTTCCTGAGGTTCTTGCTGCGTATCCTTGCAAGGGGGGAGAATGCTCGCGCCAAGAGGGCGCTTATTTTCGAGAAACAATGTGAAGCGTTAGCGGCTTCGAAATGTCCCGCTTTATGGAGCCCAGCGCCCTCCCACACTCTCTCGCCCTCTCTCTTCCACCGAGCTTCCAGTCCGCAAGAGCTTTCCATTCCGTTCTTCCAAACTTCTATTTTATGACATGTAATTAGTTCTAGTTCTCGACCAGTCAATGAAGGCGAATAAAGTTTACTTATTTTTCTACGTGGGATTTTGGGACCACCTCGACCAGTCTTATTTTGGCTAACAATCCGCCCACTCCAGTTCAAAATGAAACAGTATATTTTAATCATGAAAGATCAATTGGACGGTTATTTGGATTTAATAAACGTAAATTAAGACCACATGATAATGAAATTTACATCGCAGATAATTTAGTAAACATTTTAAAAATAAATTCAATTAGATTGGAATGTAATATTATCAGTGGCTCATATGTGGGGAATAGACCAAATCATGTGTTTCATGAATTTGGAATTGATGTCCCCCCAGGATATAAAATGAATATGACACCTCGAAATTTGATTTATTTACCAATCAACTCCAGAGAAATAAGTACACTCGAAGTACGGATAACGGATCAGAACGGAGACTTAATCAATTTGCGTGGAGAACCTGTATCAATTTGTCTACACTTACGAGCAACAGAATGATTATTTACAATAAAAAGCCATTACATCACCCAATACCCTTCATTAGTAAGCGAAATGCTGAAGTGAAAGCATCATCATCTCAAGGAGATTCACATCATCGCCGAGCACGCAAAAAAAAATTGTTTTTAAAATCGCTTGGATTAAATATTCAAAAAAGTTAAATAACTTACTTTCAAATGAATGAAATTTTGTATGTTCAAGACAAGCCTACCAATGATGATAGTATCATTAAGAAAGAGATCCACACTTATTATCCGTATCAACAGATCTTCAAATCAAATGATGAAGTTCGCATCACAATACAAAACCAAGATCTTTATGTCCCACCAAATGAAAGTTTTCTCCATTTTAAAGGCACACTTAGCAAAACTATTGATGGAAATACAGGAACTACTAGCACGAATGGTGTTAACGGATTGCTCAAAAATAATTGCATGGCCTATTTTCTCGATGATATCAGATACGATATAAACGGATGTGAGGTAGACAAAACACGCTTCACTGGGATCATATCAACTCTCAAGAACTTCCTCTCCGTTGGTCAACAGGAGGGATTCCTTTATCGCAATGCTGGATGGAGTGGTGGAGAGAATATCACTTGCGGAAGACATTTCAGCTTTTCCGTACCATTAAAAATGTTAATGGGATTCGCTCAAGACTGTAACAAAGTTGTTTTAAATAGGAAACAGGAACTCATTCTGTTACTTACTAAAAATACTGATGATATGTATGTTAAAACAGTTGAAGGTAGACACCATAAAATTGATATACATAGTATTAGCTGGAAAGTACCACATATTGTTCCAAGTGATAGTGCTAAAATTAAAATGTTTAATGTTGTTAAAAGTGGGGCTACCCTACCACTCTCATTCCGCAGCTGGGACTAGTAGAATACACACCATTGACTGGCTTAGTTCAACGTGTTGTGTAACAACTTTCAAAAAACTTTGGTCATTCAAATTGTGGAAATCATTACAAGTAGACGTGCACGGATCCGAAAACAATTTAAAATGTTCTCACTCAATAACAAACTCAACAGCACAACGCCAATTACAATCCAACAACTTGTTGTCAGAATAAATAATTACATTAAATTATTTACGGATCAAATTTACCCCGAACATATGGAATATCTGGAGGACTCATTAAAATATTTTAATATGAAAATGGGTATCACCGCTGGTTTCCAATGTATATGGAGAACATTTCACATTTTGTAGTTGGGCGCATATGGATGAAAGCATTGTCACAGATACCTGCTCCTGTCATTTTTTTAGTGTTCGCAAACACAAATCTCTAAAAATGATAAAAATGTATCTTAATTTAGAACATCGCATCTAGATGAAAAAATAAAATTATAAAATATGTACAACAAAATATATAAATATGTATTCATTTTTAGTAGAATTGGGAAATTGAGTTATTTTTCAGACAAACAATCGAAATGTAGTTGCTTGCGTTATCTGCATACACCTAAGTGTTAGTGTGCAAGCAACCTTCGCAGATAGACAAAGGGAAAATCGAATGTGAGGGTCGTGCATTAGGAATCAATTAGCGTTTACTTAGCTGCGGTATCTGTATATGGGTAAGTGTTTGTGTAAAACAAAAATCGGCAGTCAATTAGGGTGCGCTTGCGCGTCTGTATTTTCCACACAAAGGCCCTTTTTGACAGATAAAAAATCAATTATAAGGATCGAGCATTAGCGATCAATTAGCATGTACTTAAGTGTGGTATCTGTATATGGTTCGGTGTAAAAACAACTGTTTAAGTTTGATTATTTAAGGATCAATTAGTGTGTGGTTGCGCGCCTGTATGTTTCACACAAACTATCTTTTTGCAACAGGGAAAATCATTTATAAGGGTCGCGCATTAGGGATCAATTAGCGTGTTTGCACACAAACGACCTTTTTAAGGCAGGAAAATTCCGGTGAGGATCGCAAATTAGGGGTCAATTAGTGGGTTTGTTGAGAAATGTCCTTTTTGGGATGGGGAAAATTCCGGTGAGGCTCGCGAATTAGGGATCAATTAGTGTTCACTTGGCTGCGTGGAAGCAGACAATGGGAGACAATGTGCGTGGACTTTGTCGGACAACTACCCCGAACAAAGTATGGACAAAGTGGACAAATTTTCGAAATGGGTTGAACTTGCGGCGATAAGGCAAGCAACGGCAGAAGCATTTCTGAGAGTATTCCGGGAAAGAGTAATTGCCAGAGTCGGAGCGCCAAAAGTCCTGATCTGTGATAATGGCGTACAGTTCACGGGGCGAAAGACAAAGTGGGCCATGGAAGGGTGGGGAATCCAACAACGATTCACTGCGCCATATACACCCCAGGAAAACCCGACGGAGCGCATCAATCGGACGGTAAAAACCATGATCGCCCAGCTAGTGGGCAAGGAACAAACAGGCTGGGATGAACATCTACCAGAACTGATGCTCGCTTACAACAGTAGCACATCAAAAACTACCAGATATATCCCAGCGCAGCTCGTGTTTGGCCGAGAACTTAGGGTACCAAACACGCTGTTCGACCAGGTAACCGCCTGCTCGGCGATACCGACAGAAAGCATAGAGGCAAGATGGGCAAGGTTACAGAATATCCGTAATGAATCAACATCCACATGCAAATGGCGGCTGACCAGCAAAAGCACCACTACAATCTTAGGAAAAGAGAGTGGAAGCCAGCAGTCGGACAACTAGTTTGGTGGAAAACACATTACTTGTCCAAGGCGGCAGAAAAGTTCAATGCCAAACTAGCACCGAACTTCGATGTCCCATGGAGAGTAGTAAAATTCGCATCCCCAGTAATTCTTGTTGTAAAAGACCCAAAATCACGGAAAACAAAACGCGTGTATATAGGGGATACTAAACCATCAGTAGAAACTAACACAACACCGAACGTAAATACCGACACTAACACAAACATATACAATCTCGTTAGAGGAGACACGTTGGACATGCTACAAGTAACGATGAGAAGGTTCCGCGAAAATCATGCGAAGGCCACCGCGGCGCAAACATCGGCCCAGTTGATAGCGGCAAAGGAAGGAAGGGTGTAACGCGTGTGCGCGCACATAGAGAATGTAAATCAAAAACATAAAATCAAACAATAAAATCTAATGGAAAAATAATAAACAATTCCAAACATTCAAATTTGAATATCAGCGCGCGCGCGCCACTGATCGAGAGCAAAGGGTCACACTGGGCCGAAGGGGCTTTGGTCACACCAAAAAGGGCGAAATCAGCACGAGCGGCGGTCACACTAGACCTCCCCGGATTCCTATATAAAGCGGACCACAGCCAGTGGGAAGGCACTCAGCTACCGACAGCGATCGGGTGAGGTAAGCCTACATCCAGGAGTCAGTGCCAAGAGTCGTTTTGGGGACCGGATCTAGTCCACATTTATACATTGTAGTTAGCTAGTCCCCGTAGTATTTTCCCCGACCCTCCTCTGGTAGACGTCAGCGTATCCACCGCTCACGAATCGGCCCACCGATTCGCCTGGAAGACTTAAGAGTCTCCGCTATCCCGGTTCGGCCCGCCGATCCGCACTTCTCGCAACTGGTAGATTTTAGAATCTCCACAAACTTCTCACAACTGGTAGATTTTAGAATCTCCACAAACTTCTCACAACTGGTAGATTTTAGAGTCTCCACAAACTTCTCGCACTTGGTAGACTTTAATAGCCTCCACAAACTTCTCACAACTGGTAGATTTTAGAATCTCCACAAACTTCGCGCACTTGGTAGACTTTAATAGCCTCCACAAACTTCTCACAACTGGTAGATTTTAGAATCTCCACAAACTTCTCGCACTTGGTAGACTTTAATAGCCTCCACAAACTTCTCACAACTGGTAGTTTTTGGAGTCTCCACAAACTTCTCGCCATTGGTAGACTTTAATACAAACTTCTCGAAATTGGTAGACTTTAATAGCCTCCACAAACCTCTCGCTACTGGTAGATTTTAGAATCTCCACAAACCTCTCGCAACTGGTAGATTTTAGAGTCTCCACAAACCTTCCCGCAGCTGCTAGACTTCAAAGTCTCCAACGCCCAGCGCTGCAAAAACAGGCAAGCCGCCGTCAGCAATAGCTCTCTGGAGCATACTTTCGGGGCATCATTCAGGGTAAACTTGCGGGTCAAACTCTCTCTATCTCGCCCACAGGAAACGCCCCAACCACCGGGTCAGGTCCAACCCCGTCAGCGAAGCCACGACAGCGCCCGTACTCCGGCACTGGCCACGACGGAACCCGGACGACGACCCCACACCCAGCATCTGGGCTGACCGTTCCGGCGTGATTCTTTCCATCTCTGTACCTAATACGTTAATTAACCAACCTAAGATATACATTTACGGCTCTAGTGTTCTCTAGTGTTCTCATCTGGGACCGGGTCGGAATCTCTTTCAGCAACCGCACCTCACCCAAATAAATTCTTGGGACGAGTCCTGGCCCACGCTGAACTATCTCAGCCCCACCAGACCGTCACAAGCTTAATATATTTAGCAAGGAGCAAATAATTTTGTTTAATTTAAAGTTTCCGTTTTTCTTGCGCAGTGCAATACATTAAAACGACTCGCGCAAAGCCAACTTCGTTTTCATCTTACGCACACAAATGCAAGTAACGTGTCATTGTATTTGTGTGGACATCACTGCTGTAAATTGTCGTGAAAAAGGAAAAACCGAAAAGAAAGAGACCGACAAGAAGGAGAATAGTCGCAATCATTCGGTTTTCTCTTGTGGAGCTAGGTAACTCGGAGAGCGCCGAGAGAGCGTTTGGTGTTTGGACAGTGGCGTGACGACGCATTTGTGTTGCGATCGTGCAAGCTTCGTGAAATTTAATGGACATAGAGAGAAAATCATGTTGGCTGGTAGTAATAGCATCATGGCGGAAGGTTCCGGAAGTGTGCGCATACACTGGAAGAAAATAACAATCGATCTTGTAGATGTACTTTATGTAAAAGACTTACAGTATAATTGTTCGGTCAATTTGGTGGCCAAATACTCTTGTTAAGCAATGTTATAATTAGAACCTAAGTCCTCTTGAAGTTTAACCTGCGCTCTTGAATTAAGATAAAGCTTTCGCTCTCTTGCACTCGCGAGATCCACTATTTGCATTTTAAACTCAAGTAATGGCTCTAGAAGAGTTTCAATAAATTTGAAGGAACACTCTCAATTTGGAAACCAAGGCGTCCAGAAGTATTTATTTACCCGTCTGTTCAAAAATAATTAAAATAATTTAATACAATATTGCCATACCGGCCACCGCCCCCGGGTGGACAAAAATATCGTTAGACATTTCGCCGGAGCCATATAGTTGGACATCTTCGTTGAAGCCATATAGGTGGAGCCATTTTGGAATTTTCGTCAGATCTGATTTCTGGACGCCGGGCCCGCCCATCATCTCTGGATATATATTGGAGTCATTGAAAAAAGTGGTTTGAAGAATATTACCAAAATAGTTCGCATCAAACAAATAAGGTAATCACCCAATAAAAGATTAATAAATTCATGTAACGGCATATGCACACATAATGCCACATATCTATTACCGCTTATTCGCAAGTACCAGCATAAAGAAGAATAAAGTGCAACAGTAAAAGAATTACCTTTGGTTATCGTCGTCTCTTTGTGCCAGCTACGTTTTGCTGTGGCTGCACACATACATTTGCATACATACATATTTGCATACAGTTATTGAAGTCCCTTGATCGCAGCTAAGCCCAGCTTATATACGCACACCAAAAATAAGTTGAGTGAGTTGCATTGTAGCTTTTCACTGATTGTTTTCACTGCGCTCATCTAGTTGGAGATCGCTCATACGGAGTTCGATTTGTTTGAGTGATTTGGTTTGGAGTGACAGTGGAACATGTTGGACATGTAATTAAACCTTTGTGAAATTACTAAGAAATTATTTTGGCTAACACTGCGCTCAGTTAATTTGAGATCACTCAAACGGAGTCCGATTGATCTGAGTGATTTGATTCGGAGTTACATTGGAACATTATCGGGAATTATAACTATGCAAAAGATTTAAAATCAACTCTTTTTTAATTTTTTAAAAATACCTAAACGTCGTGGAGCTTCTAAAGCTAAAGCCGTGCAAATTAAAAAGATTTCGTTAAACCCTGTGCAGTTGGATTGTCGTTTGAGTATTTTAGATGCGTATATAGATTGTGCGTTTTCTTTACAATTGGAAATTGTGGATTTCGATTCAGAATTTTCATCGCTATCCGAACTTGAAGATATATGCGTGTTAACCAGGGCATTGGTAGTGTCGTTAAAAACTTAAGTCCCGCAAGCAAATCTAAACGAATCATTGTTAAATACACCTCTGTCGCATACAAGGCAGGTGCCTCGAATGCAGTTGTCCAAATTTGGTGGGAATTATTCTGAATTCAAAAACTTCATTGGACTTTTTTCGAGCATAATACCAAAGAGTATAAATGTATATAGATAGTGCATCTGCGCAGCTTTGCCCGCTGTACGCTTGTTGGCGCGGGGAAAAGGGGGCATTTGCTTGTGTTCTATTTTTAGATTTCGTTTATACACAAAATGCATAAGTGTATGTGGGTTTTGTGTGTATGTGTGAGCAAACGCCAGAAACACATTTCAGACCAAATTTCATATTTGATTTTGATTAAGCGAGAGCCGAAAGACTTTAAAAGTCCAAAAAGGTTTTTTTCCACTGCATTTGTAACTAAGTCCATAGTCGTGCTGCTTAAAGCGTTGGTCAGCGATGTCAATGAGGGATCAATTCCTCGCCAGGGCATCTTTTTTTTTTTTTTTCTTTTAGTTTAAATTTAACACTTTTGTTTTTTTTTTAAATTATTATTTTAGTTAAATAAGTCTTAATGCTTAAAAAGTATTATTGAACAAATAACGTTCCCTTGCTAAAAAAAAAAGGGGAACGGGCTTATAATATCAAAACAGTTTTAAAGTGCGTTAATAACCTTTTTAAAATATATGTCAAATATGAAAAGCTTTTTCAATATCTTCTTTTGTATGAGATTATTCAATTTTATTTAACTTAAAACATTATTCCAACATATCAATTAAAAACATAAAACGATAACTTTATCATACAGCTAGTCTAATTTTTAATATATTTAATTATGTATA
>VNJZ01010634.1:0-96213 GCA_008042795.1 Drosophila asahinai
GAATAATTTTGTGGCAATTAAGCACTGTCTTTTACATTTAAAATGTATTGCAAAGTAATCACTTGTCAATGCATCACTTATTTTAACGACACGCCAATGAAATGCACGTGTCGGTGGTCCACAATAAACTAAAATCAGACTTAAATCAAATTCTATCAAAAACGCAACAAAAAAAGTGTCAGTGCAGAGCAGATAACAAGACAACAACACTTTGCATTGTGAGTTGAGGATAAAAAAAAAATGCAATGGAATTGTTGTTGGCTTGTCTCGATACGTACAGCTACACAAAGAGGAGAAAAAAAGTTCTATGGAATTGTTGTTGGCTTGCCTCGCTACGCAGAAGAACACAAAGAAGAATTTGCGTGTGCCCTAGGGAAGTATGGCGTGTGCCGCTCCGTATGCTATGTGCCAAAACAAAAACAAATGTGCTCGTGTGCCATAGCATTGAGCACCCCTGTTGTAAAGCATTTACCATTTTAGGTTAAGATTCCGCCGAGATTAAATGAAATTAGGATTAAGTAAAAGGGAAGACTACGGTCACACTACGATTACAAGAACGAAACCAAACATATTGAAAATTAAAAACTAAAAGAGAAATCCCCGAAATAAATAAGAATCTACATTGAAACCACTATAAATATTCTACATTTATATTTTTTATATTTTATATTAAACATTTTACATTTTATATTTTATATTTTACATTTTACATTTTACATTTTACATTTTATATTTTACATTTTATATTTTATTTTTTATATTTTATATTTGATATTTGATATTTGATATTTTAAATCTTATATCTTATATCATATATCTTATATCTTATATCTTATATCTTATATCTTATATCTTATATCTTATATCTTATATCTTATATCTTATATCTTATATCTTATCTTGTACCTTATATCATCTTATTTCTTATATTTTAGGTCCATTACCAAAGACATCCCCGGACTTTTGGCGCATGATCTGGGAGCAACATTGTTTAGTTATAGTGATGACAACGCGAGTGATGGAGCGCGGACGCGTGAAATGCGGCCAATACTGGGAGCCGACTGAAGATAGTTCCTTAGAGTTTGGCAACTACCATGTGCGAACAATTAGCGTTGAGTGCAATGAGGACTACACGGTTGCCTCATTGGAGCTAAGAAACATAAAGGTGAATGCCTACTCACCTACCCTCCCCCGAAGATAATTTAAACATATTTTTTTATCCCAAACAGACTGACGAAATTCGCAATGTGTCACATTGGCAGTTCACCAGCTGGCCGGACTACGGCGTTCCCAGCTCCGCTATGGCCATGCTGAACTTTTTGCAAAAGGTGCGGGATAAGCAGGCGGAGCTCGTCCATGCCCTCGGCGATACATGGGCGGGGCATGCCCGCGGTCCGCCCATTGTGGTGCACTGCAGTGCAGGCATTGGTCGCACTGGTGAGTACTCGTCGCACGCAATCTGCTTCAGATTTATCTTAGATTATATTTTCTATCGCTCCCTTAGGCACCTTCATTACCCTGGACATTTGCATATCGCGCCTGGAGGACGTCGGCACGGCGGATATACGCGGCACTGTGGAGAAGATACGATCGCAGCGTGCCTACTCCATCCAAATGCCCGATCAGTATGTGTTCTGTCACCTGGCCCTCATCGAGTACGCCTACTCGCGCGGCATGCTGCAGACCGTTGACTTGGCCGGCTTCGATGAGCGCGAACAGGACTCGGAGTAGGATTCCTGAAGCTGAAACGGACGACAAAACACACAACCTTGTATACAGAATAATTTTATGTTTTTACTCTCGCAAATTGGAGTTGTAACCTTTTTTGTACTAGATGTGAGAAGTAGATTGATTCCGGAACTCGGAGAAGGACAAGTGAGAGAGAAAGGAGAGAGAGGAGAGAGAGTAGAGTAACCAATTTACGTTAATCTATTGTATTTTTTTTTTATATATTATTACACATACCAAGCTATAGTTTGTATAGCAAAAACATCTATATATATATATATAAACATTATTTAAATTAAATTTAAACTAAATGAAAAACAAGTAGATAAAAATAAAGAAGGAACAGACAAAAAATAAAAACTAAAACAAACCAGAACCAGAAGCGAAATTAAACAGCAGCCACAAGTGTTTGTGGAGCGTTAACTAGAGTCGGCAGATGGAGGACCGGGCAGAGTACAACGAAGGCAAGCGCGGAACTGGAGGCCACCACCAAGCACCAGTAGGCCAAGCAAAGGAGTCCGTCCCTCGCGACGGAGAGTCCAAGTTAAAGTCTAAGTCAGAGGCAGAGACAGAGGTCCGAGCGGAGTGCGGAGAGAGTCGAATCTTCTTCGTGTGCATTTCTCGTAACTTAACCGCATTAATATATACGAATATAAAAGGCGCTGATTGTGCGAAATTTCCTACAGCCAAGTAAGCAGCTGAAGCCTAACTAGTTACATTAAATTATATAGCAATTGTCTCTAGATCCACACACACAGCATATAGGGATGTATACATATATATATATAAATATCAAAACAGATAAATCAAATTTAAGCATTGTTCAATGTTGTTGCATACAAAAATAGCCCCCAAAAAAACAAAAAGAGAAGATTCTTCTGCCGCCTATTCTATCCTCTATATTCTCCTTGTACCCCTTCTATTCCAGAACCAGCCCCAACCCCTGCTGAACTCTCTCTTTCTCTACACACAGCTGTTGTTTTCCCTTGATTTT
This sequence comes from Drosophila asahinai, assembly GCA_008042795.1. Classification (NCBI taxonomy): domain Eukaryota; kingdom Metazoa; phylum Arthropoda; class Insecta; order Diptera; family Drosophilidae; genus Drosophila; species Drosophila asahinai. The sequence continues at coordinate 2,723 of VNJZ01010634.1, forward strand.
TTTCTACATTTATAGAGCAGAGTGTAAGAGAGTTTGTAGTAAATGTACTACTCTTAACAAAACAATTTAGCGACTAAAGAAAATGATTGGAAGCGAGCGCGCAGATGATAAATAAATGGAAATGAAAAAATATATATCTTAACACATGCCTTCTTCTCCTACAATTTTGCATATGCCAAAGGCGAATATATATTCGTGATGGAAACACAAAAATATGACGAGGGAAAACCAAACGAAACATATTTTTTATTACTTTTTTAAAAATAACGAATGACAAGCTAAAAAGTCAAGTCAAGTCCAATGAATGGCAGCTTTCTCTCGAACCGAAACTAAACTAAACTGATGACGAATTCGGATAAATCAAATAAAATAAAATATTGAATGTATTAAATGTCATACAAGATAAGTGCATTTTCTTCATGCATCTTTGCGAAAGTATTATAGATATTTACATATATACATACATAATACATATATATATATATATATAACGAAGTCAAGTGTCTGCGAGAAGAAAATAATAAATAATTGTTTTTTTTTTGTGTGTAATATATATATAATACGATATGCTATATAGTATTTTTCGTGCAAATTGTGCAAAAACGTTGGCCTACATCCTTCCAGACACACAACCCCCACATATATCATTAGAATTGTAAAAGCTGTGATCAAAACCCCAAGCGGAAACAACAGAGATTCTCCTCATGTCATAAACACACACACAACACACAGCCCATAAATGTAATATTACGAGATACTCACAGAACAATTTTCAATTCTTTCAATGGCCTTTTCCAAAAGAGAAAAACAAGTATAAAAACAGATCTAACGAATGAATATTATTCACCTAACCCGGCTGCAATGGATGCTCTATTTTTATAATGCTTGAGACGACAAAAATAATAACAAAATAAATACAAACATATATTGCGCATAAAATCACAGAACACAGAACGAAGGTAGCTCTATGTAATTATTTTTGGTAGACTCCAGGAAAGAATTTATTTAAAATATATGTATATGTATCTATGTATATGTATGTGACACATGAGTATGAGAATTAGCAAAATTTCTTCAAGTGTAATGTAATGTAAAATTTAGCTAGAGTTACTACAACAAGTCTTTGTTCACTTTCCATCAACGCGAAAAATGGAGCAAAATGTAAAGAGAAACCCCAATTACCACACACAGCACTTGCTTTAAGAAAGCTTTGCTGCGCACAACGCCACACGTACACATTAGGAACCAGACCGATCGATCGATCATCCAGCCCACCCTTAACTAATCTTGACCTAGATCTATTCACTAACTCATCTAATAAGCCCCGCTGCTCTCTTCCCAGCCTCTACCTTCACACTGCACAGAGCTGAATATTGCGCCCTTGGCTAGGAGTCACATCCACCTATCCAGTAATCCAGTAGCCCATCTCAAGCCCAGGCGAGACACTGTACATACACACGGCAAGGATGTCCATGTCCCAGATCTACATCTACACACACACTGAACAAGGAAATCTTAGCCTAGAAAAATGATCGCGTAATATCTAAGGGCGTATACATATAGTATGTTATCATTTCGCGAAGAGACCGAATTAAAACTTGATGTAAAAGCAAATTGCATTTTGCAGATCCAAAAAACAAAAGTAAAAAATTGTGGATAAAATATATAGAAAACGAAAACACACAGCTGGTTTGATTTAGGTTACTTATAGTGGGGGATATCTTGCTCTGGGTTCGCTTTCATATGTATATTTTATATGCGGTAATAACTATTGTATGGGATGAGTGTACAACGGCTCACAAGAAATCGCTGGATGCCTTGGATCGAAGAATTATTGCTTGCTGGTGACTTTAAGAAGACATTGACACTTATTCCCAGGTCAACACTAGCTACACTCATAATAATTTTCGCCCTATCTTCAAAAAAAAAAAAACACCATACAAATTATTTTTTCTTAATATGAGAACAAATTTTCTTAAAACAAGGCCTTTTTTTCTTAAAACAGGAAACAAGGTGGCTTGGTGTTGCACAAAGCGGTACTCTTGCATGGGATGAGTGTACAATGGCTCACAAGAATTCGCAGGAAGCCTTGGATCGAATAAGGAAAAATCTTTTAGGTAGCGAAGAATTATTGCTTGCTGCGGACTTTAACCAGACATTGACACTTATTCCCAGATCAGCTCTAGTTATAATACAATAAGCTATGACTTGATTGTGGCTTGGTGTTGCACAATGCTGGATTCTTGCATGGGATGAGTGTTCAATGGCTCACAAGAAATCGCTGGAAGCATTGAATCGAATAATGAAAAATCTACGAGGTAAGGTAGAAGCTGGTAACTTTAAGCAGATATTACTACGAATTCCAAGATCAATTGTAGCTGTAATACAATAATCGTAGTGCTAGTATTCATGTGAAACGATGAGTTTTTGACGATTCAATGCGTTAAATAAAGCAGAATATCACTTTAAAGCAGGGTCAGAACCGCGACACACTCAGTTATCTCTGCTTCTCTGCTGCTGCGAGAACCGAGCAATTCTACATAGCTCCGAAGCTTGCTACGACAGCCTAACAGAATCCCGAACAAACACGAAGCTCTTACAGTGTACGTGTGCCTATGCGTAGTGTATACGACGCTGCCGATCCCTGCTTTAAAGCTTAACTTAAAGCTGTTGTTTTTATCACTACAAATATGTTTACAAAAGACTAATTTTCAATCTGAAGTACAAACCACAAATCCTCACCCAAAAATAACAAAAGCACACATTTTTGCTTTTGAAGTAAAAGGCTCACATTTATTATTTGTTTTCAATTATAATAATTTTGTTCATAAATACACACGCACATTTATTAATAATTCATTTAAAACAATCTTCAGTTTATCAATACATATAAGTAGTTCAAAAAGCGTTTCGTCTCTTTCTTCTTCGTTCCCCTTCTCCTTCTCGGCATCCATCTCTGTCTCTGGCATGTCTATCGCTCTGTCTCTCTCCATCGGTCTGTCTTTGCCTGCTTTCCGTATTAACTAATTAATGCCAAAAATACACATGTAAACAAATCACCAAATCTTTTTCGTTCTTCTTCAATTCGATTCGATACTAAATCATATAATTATTAGCTAGAATTTATTTTATTTTTTGTTTAATTTTGAATGTTTTTTTTTTTTTTTTCTATGTCATCCATGTTGTTGTCGTTANTGTTGTTGTCGTTACTGTATGTAAAGCTAAAGCAACGTGTTAATTGGACCAACTTGTTAGTAATAGTAGGCAAAAAACAGCAGCCAATTCTTTGTATATTATATTTGTAAGTAGATCCCAACGAAGTCGTAGCCCGTCGTCCTGGCCGGACAGGGGGCTTGCTTGTAAATTTAAAATAAAAAAATTTACATACAGGCACCTCCAAAGGGGAATATACTTTATATTTATATATCTATATATATTTATCTGCTATAATAACTGACATCCACAATACGCTTCTATATGGAATGCATATACATCTATAGGTAGAGTTTGGAATTTTGGAATTCGAGTTAAGGCTAAAAGACAACAATATTACAAGCTAGTTAAGTATTGGCGATAGAATCTCCTTTTCTCTCTCTCTCTCTCTCTGTGTCTAGAACTTCTTTCCTTGGAGTTGAGCTGAGCCTGAGCCTGAAGAAGTGGAGAAGTCAAGTCAGGCGGCAGAGGAGTCAAGCAAAGGATTCTTAGACTCTAAGTGGGAGTGGGAGTGGGAGGGCTGCTCCCAAGTTTAGATAGTTCTTACGGACTAGTGACTGGTTTGCTCTTGTTGAGGTATAACTGCCATTCGGAGTGAATGGCAAACGAAGGCGAAGGCAAAAGTGTCTACAAACTACTTAGCGTGGAGGGGAATGCCTAAAGTAGCGCTGTTTGCTTGCATTCTTTAGGGGGCAGGAGCTGGGATGAATCAGTAAACATTATAATCACTAAGATGCCGAACAGCCATACATTTGATTTGCAATAAGCAAGCCATTTTTCTGCTGGCGACGAAAAAAAGCTGTTTGCTTGTATCTTTTAGGGGGCAGGATCTGGGATGAATCAGTAAACATTATAATCACTAAGATGCCAAGCAGCCATACATTTGTTTTGCAATATGCAAGTCATTTTTCTGCTGGCAACGAAAATGGCGCTCCTTGTGGCTCTAGGGCGCTCTCTTTCTCTCTCTGGCCTAAATGATTCCAATGTCTTGGGGTGGACCTACCTTATATATCATAAATAACTACCATACCAATCCAGGTATTCCCGGCTTTCAGGCAAGTCTAAAATCGCAAAAATCGAAATAAAGCGTTTCTGGATGAGGCGCTGCTAAGGTGCAAGCAAATATCACGTGTGTGTGTGTGTGTGTGTGTTTGCCGCCGCCTCTGCCTCTACTCGATGCCAAAGGTATTGGTCTCCTCGACGGCCAGCAGCAGCTTCTCGAAGAGCAGCTCGGGCGTAGGGTAGGGCGGCAAATCCAGCCGATTGAAGCATGTGTGGGCACGGGGCAGGGCATTGGGCTTGCCCCACTTTTCGATGCAGAAGCGACGGGGACCAGTTGAGCCGCGCAGCGCCGAGAAGCCCTCGTATGGAATGCTGGACGTGCCCGTGACGAACTGCAGCAGGCGGAGGCGCTGCTCGTTGCTGAATCGTTGCTCGATCACCTGCCAGAACCAGACAATCACCTGGTGATTGTCGTGGTAGCCCGAACGATACTCTGTGTTGAGGCGCCAGTCGTTTGTATCGATCTCAGCGGTGCCGGCAATCACCAGCTCCAGTTCGCGGGCATCGAAGACGGAGACCAGGCGGGAGTCGACCACCTCGTAGAAGCCACGGACCAGCGATTCGGTCTGCTCCTGGACACCGCGCTCCAGCCGCCACTTGATCATGCGCTCCAAGTACTCCTTCTTGTTCTTCTCGTTCACGATCATATTCTTGCCGCCCGGCTTCAGTTCGCGCTCCACAACCCGCCCCAGGAGCTCCTCGGTGACGCAAAACGTCAGGCCGAGATCCACGCCCGTGCCGATGTCGTTGTCGCGGATCCATTGCAGCGACTGATGGAACTCATTGTCCAGAGACTCCAAATCGCTTAGGGCCACGGGCAGGCGCAGCAGGGCCTTGTAGAAGGGACGCGTAAAGAAGGCATCGAGCAGGTATTGGTGGACCAGGGCCAGGCCCAGCACCCGTCCGCTGAAGCGGAACCAGTCGTGGCAGTTGTCCACGAACGCCGACAGCGGCGACACCTGCACCGTGTACGTATCGTTGGCGGAATACTCGAAGAGGCCATAGTAGGGGTTGAAGAGCTCGCGGGAGAGCAGGAAGAAGAACTCGCGGGATGGCCCGCCATAGTCCAGGCCCTCCTCCGTGTCCCACAGGACGGCTAGTCGGCCGCGCTGTAAATCCTTCTTGTTGGCGGACATGATCCGCCGGAAGGCGTCCTCCAGCAAGTGGCTGCGACGGATGTGGAGTCTGTGCAAGGGAGTTTCTCAGGTTAGATAAAGATAAAGACCATGGTAAGCCTGCAGATGAACTTACTTAAGCTTGTGTGGTCCCTGGCCATAGCCCTTGGACTCCAGTTTGCGGTAGAAGCTACGCAGCTTGGCCTCGAAATCACGGCGAAATGGCGGAGGCGCCCTCTGTGGCATCCGGGAACTGAGAACCGGTGAGCCCTGCGGACTGCGCTCTTCAATAGGAACATAGCTCATGATCTCCTGCTCGAACAGGCTGTGGGCGAGAAGAGGAGTCCCAATAAGATTAGATACTGGTTAGCCATGGAGCTCATAAATCTACAGGCCAGCGCATTTTGCTGGCGTCATTTGGCGGGAAAATTGATTGCTCCGCTCATATGCTTTCCGTTTTCCGCGCGTCCATGTCGCTAAGCCGACAATTGATTAGCCCCAAACAACCCCAAACAGTGGAATGTAATGATGAACAGATATCTGTGGGACAGACAGGATGCCAGTCAATCCCACCTGGCACCGCGATCAAAGGGAGATTAATGCGCTTCTGGACTTTGGATTTGCAATTGTGAGGAAGCGGCGGAGGACACACACTTCAAGGGAACTTCCAGGGAATAAATAATACAACAAATGTTATATACAATAGTGGTTTACGCTTTATATACGCTTTATATGAAATCTTGCAGAGGGTATCATAATTATTTATTTTATTATTTAGCCAAGTGTCCTCCTGTCCGTTCTTGTCCCTCAATTTTTGAGTTTAAAAGCATTGCCAAAAGTCCCCCTTTTCTTGTACAGGTAGTATATACATCGGAAACACTAAAGCTGCCATAGGAACAATCGGAAAATTAAACTTATAAGACTTAAGATAAATTAAAAAAGGATAAAAGGAGTTGTTATCGATTCTTGGGAAAACACTGGACTATTTCGATCCTTTCTCTGTCTATCAATATGTTATCGTTGCTAACTATCCCACTAGCCCCTACAAAAATAACTTTTTCTGATTATAAGATTTATGATAAATTAAAAAAAAAAAAAGGATACAAAGAGTTGTTTTCGATTCTTGGGAAAACATGCGATTATTTCGATCCTTTCTCTGCCTATCAATATGTTATCGCTGCAAACTATCACCCCTAGCCCCAACAAAAACAGATTTTCATAAAAAAGATACATATGTGAGATAGGATAAAAGAGGTTTTGCTCGATTTTCTCTTTCTCTGTCTATCAATATTTTATCGCATCAAACTATCACCACTAACCCCCAACAATAAGAGCTTTTCCTGACAAAATTCTCAAAATGCTTGCCTAATTGATACATATTACAAAACTCGTGCGACAGCTATAGACGTCACTTTCTTCCTAAGCATAGAACCAAAATCTTCTGGCGCATCTTCGAGAGCATCGAATTCATCGGAGATGAAATCAGACCAGAGATGATGACGAAACCAACACCAAAAGGTCGCTGGGGCCAATGATTTGTCATATTCGATTGCATTAATAGGCGACGGTTCTTGATTCAGTTGGAACGCGCTCAAGGGAAGTCATTCTTCCGTCTAACCAAAGATTTCCCACTGCAAAGGCGGAAGAATCGCCAAGTTTTCAAATCAATGCAATCGACCTTCGGCTAGAGCCCAGAACGGACTTTTCTTTTCAGTTTTTTCTTAGCATTGGTTTTGGATCAACTTATCGACTATTATTATTACTATTATTGTTATATTAACTATTTCGATTCTAGCTAGTTAATCCATAATTTAAATTGCTTTTTTTTGTTTTTTTGCTTTTGCTTTTGCTTCTGGCGGCGGCGGCCTTCAACTTGAAAATTGAAAATTGGCCAATTAATAACGCAAATTATGGCGGTCAACCGCATTTTGGGTTGGGTTGGCTGGGTGTTGGTGTTGGTATTGGGAGGTGTTTCGGATCGGAGGGGGACTGGCCCAATAGTGACAACAGTTTTGCCTGCAATTAACGCCCCGCGCTCGGAAGTGACTAATTCCCCCGCACCATCTGGGCATCTGGGGGCTGGTTGGGGGCTCATTAACAATATATTTTTTGGCCATTTTTTTGTGGGAGATGGAAATGGAAACGGATCAATTAATGGGTCTACGCTATATATACATACATGTGCCGTGTCAAATTACTTTCCAAATTGAATTGGAATTCTTACAAACAAATTATTGATGCCAGATGGGAAACAACAACAGGAAACTGCAATTAGCGTGAATTAAATAAACACGAAGAAAAGCAATCCTCTGACCGAAAAAAACGAAAAAAACGAGTGCAAAATCGAGGAAATCAAGCTCAAGTGTCGTCGCCAACATCCCTTCAAGCCGCACAAAGAACCAAAGAACCATCCACCACCGATCGCCATTGTGCGGGATTAATGTGCGATAGGAAGGAATATATATCTATATCTATGGGCGCGCGCTCTTGATGCAATCGCCAGCAGGTCACTGACTTTCCATCACAAAAGTGCGGAAATGTTATGGGGTCACTTGGGTGTGATAAAAGCCAGCTTGGGGAATTATCTGCATATGTTTCCCAGAGCTAAACATTTATAAAATAAACCAAAATCTGAAATAGAATTATTCCTCTTGGGAATCTCTCACATCCAGTTTGTGGCGAATGTTTTTTAGGGATTCCACACATTTTCAGACATTTTTCACAGTATCGGTATTTAACGCCAAGGCAGATTAATAAATCGATATGAGCGATAAATCGATATTTTCTTTGATGTGTCAAGCAGTGCCAAAGAAGAGCCTTCACTTAGTTTAAACTATCATTCTTGAGAATAAACTTTATATATGTAAATATAAAGAGGTAATTAAAAAGTGTCTGTTTTAAAGATGTTTTCAAGGTAATGGGTAAAGAAAAAACAAATAAATTAAATAAATGATTTTCAGACATTTTCGATAATATTGACTATATTGTTATTTTATCGTTGAATGCGATATTTTTGTTTATATATATATATATTATATACATATAATATAAAAATAAAGACGGTATTGAGGGGTTCTAGTTTACTCGAGGCTTAATTTCTCATACAAAATAATTAAATTAATTATTTTCTGATACTTTCGATAATATCGATTATATCGACATGTTGAAGGTAAGTGCGATATGTCAAACTGTATGATAATTTCGATATGAAATTGAGCGCGATATTTTTGTCATTTCCTCTCGATATACATATGTATAACACTAACAACTTGTTTGACATTTTCACTGTCTTCAATGCTTTGAATGAACTCTGCCAGCGCCCACATTTTAGACATTATTCGCTAAACTTATTTGAAATTGCCGCGAGCTTTTACGACAAACTTATCAAACACTTATGCCTATGATATGAAAGGGAAGGAACATATTTATGCTGGTCTGCGGCATTTATATATAAAAAATACTCGTAAGAATCTGCGGCAACTCACGTACTTCTCCCACATGGTGAACGTGTAGACGAACTTGGAAAAGAGACCCATTTGCTGGGCTGTAAATCCCAAATGGATTATCAATTAGCAGTGCACTAAATAACCGAAAACCGGAAAAAAAAAGAAAAATAAAACCCGAAATTACAATCGAAAACTTTTGGGGTAAAATCGATACCAATCCCGATCCAACTGAAGCAGGCCAGGCGACTGACTGATTTCTGGGTCTCCCATTCGAAACTGCGAAACTGCACCCCGAGCTGCGTGCGGCGAGCTGCACGATAAGCTCGTGATAAGAAAGGTGGCGATAAAAATATATAGAAGCCTTAACCCATTTTGGGTACTGCCTGTTTTTGGGGGTTCACCTAATACAGTTTCAAGGGTTCGAAACAGCATACTATAATACGAGTTTTAATAGGTTAAGTCTTAGATAGAAGTCCCGCTCAAATAAGAAAGGAAACTTTTTAGTATTACAATATTATCACAGTAAAGATTCATTCATTCATTCCTAACACTTCTGTTAAGGCACATACATTGTGTTTCTTTGAGTGTTCAACTCTTGGGCAATCGAAATCTAATCCGAAATCGTTTAAAAACGTTGCTACATTCCGCTCTCCACCCATTCAACGGATTGACCAATACGAAAATACTAAACTCGATGCCTCAAATATGCTATAAACGCAATATTGTAATATAAACGGAGCACTTGAGACTTGGGCATAGGATCCTTGAGGCTCTGTAACTAGGAATTCCAGAGCAACTCCGCCCTTGAGTGTGAAAACTGTCTATTCGGCATCCATTCCAGAGCGCATTCCTACAGCTCCACAGAGCTTCATCCAGATTGGGACACAGTAACGTGGGAAAGGAATGGGAGACGGCGATGCTTGGAACCCGATCTCTGTGGCCTGCATCGGATGGAGCGGAAAAAGTGCAGTGCCCGGCGGAATTGGTAAACAAAAAAAAAAAATACGGATGCAACGGGGCAACAGGATGTGATCTCTAGTTTTGCATGTGCTGCACTTTTGTGGGAACTGCAGAACTTGCAGAACTCAATGGGAATAGTTTTTAGACTTAAAAAAAAATAAATAAATACAGAAGGGTTACGGAAGGCTTTTTAACTTGATTAAAGAAAGGGAAACACAAACAATAGTCGCCTAAAAAAGGAGACTCTTAAAATAACTTGCAGAACTGAATTGGAATAATTTTTAGACTTTAAAAAAAATCAAATAAATATAGAAGGCCTACGGAAAGGTTTTTTAACTTAGTTAAGGAAAGGGAAACGCAAACAAGCGACTCTTGGATTTGGATTTGGGAAGTACTCGTATTAAAAAAAAAGGTTTGGACTTTTTAATCTAACTCAAATTGAACCCGATGACTAAATGTAGGGGATTTTTAGGGGTGCGTTTTATAAGTACTTAACAAGTAAGTTGGATTCACTTACACGGCCCACACGATGTAGGCAGCCTTCGATAGAAAGCCCATATTGTTGTGCGCCTAAAGCCTTGAGCACCAAATAGTTAACCATCACTAAGTGAGATCTCCGGAGATCGAATCGCTTGGATCCTGGCTGTTATGGTTAGGATTATTTAGACACTCGCGGATATCGATAACGATATATAACGGTAAAGTATTCTACGGACGATGTGTACACACGCTCCGGCTGTTGAAATGCTTCTGCTGATGATAGATTCTCACTAGTATTCCCGCCGACGAACGGAACGGAACGAAGCAGAAGCAACGGCTGCGGTAGCGGTGGCGGCGGAATGAAACGGAACCGGCGGCGGCGGAGTCACAGATAAAAAAATAAAAATAAATAAATAAAAATAAAGACCGAGCGAGCTCCCGACTCTCACTTTCCAAAGGGGTTGGCCTGTTGGCTAAGTCTCCCACTTGTGGCTATCAAGTGCTCCTAACCGAGTGACCGACGATTGCAGAATGCTGGCGCAGGTCTAGCCGCTTAGCCGATAAATATGAAATGAAGTTCAATTTAGGCGGCAAAGAAAATTATTTAATTATTTGCTGTTTGCTGGGTTTTCTTTTCGGTTCTGTTCGGTGATTCGTTTTGTTTTTGTTTTGTGCCTCGGTTTCTGTTTCAGGCCCTGCTGGTGTGTGCAAGGCGGCGATCGACGCAGTGCAGCGGCGCTCTGCTAGAGTCTACGCCGCCGCTGCTGCCGAAGACCCAGCTGAGTCCGCCGATCCGAGCTCTTTTCGCCAAACTTCTGACGCCGCACAGTGGCCCACAAAGGGGTCACAAAAAAAAAGAAAGAAAATGTGTAACATATTTAGGAAAGATGGGAAATAATCAAAGATTTCCATCGATTTAAAAATAGAACTTTGATGATTTTGTCTTCTTTTTTGTTTACTTAAATTCATTTTAAATAGATTTTTGATGTTTTTTCCTCTTAAATCCATGAATATCGAAATAATCGAAGTTTTCCATGTTTTTAAATCGATTTTTGACGATTTTCGGTTGCTTAAATCGATGAATATCGAAGTTTTCCAGCTCTAATACTTAGCCCATCTAACAATAAAGTTTTGAACTTCGAAAATTTACAGATTTCAATGTTTTTGTAGGCTAAAACAAAAATGTTTGATTCAACACTCGTATCAATTGCAAGTATTTCGTGTTTTCAAGTCAAGTGTTGCCATCGACCAGTGCTTTGTTAATTTTTTTTTATATTAATATAAATATATTATTAATGTTATAAAATAAATTGATTGAGACTGTACGTGTTTCATAACCTACTGTCTTAATAACTTCATTAAGTTAATATTTACATTTTAAGCTGCTTTTTAACCCATGTTTATATATATTATACATTTTATTTGTATAATTCTATGAAAAATATCCTTATTATCTGCCTAACTTCCAAAACTGCATGTTCGACTTTGGCCACATTGCTTCAATGGAAGCTTTATACATAAATATATAAAACATAAGTCATTCGATTTAAATAAATAAATGTCTGTACCCCCAATATTGTAATAAAATATAGCATAACATCATTTGTATAAGGCAACATTATTAACCTTATTTCTTCTTAGGATGGGACAAAAATTCTCTAAAAGTTACTTTTGACAAAAAACTAGAACCCACAATCTAATCTTTTCTTATTTTTTCAATAAAAATTGTACGATTTTGATACTCTTTAGGGTAAAACGTCCTAAAACATGGTTATAATTGGCTTCAAAACGTAGAGTTAGCTCCACTGTGCCCCGTCGGTCCACTGTTTCTCCCCTTACTTCGGGCTCGGCTTCGGTTTGGGGTTCGGTTTGGGGTTCGGGTTCGGGCTCGGGCTCGGGCTCTCGAGATCCCCTTCTCCCCCAGAACTGAGTCACCCCACGAGGAGGATTGCACTACAAACGATAGACGACGACGTCGACGCCTCGCATGGCCTGGCAATGGCATTTCAGTGGCCGAGTGTGTGGCGTTGGTCATGGTTATAATTGTTCGCTCATCACTCCACTCGCACCCGCACCCGTGCCCGTGCCCGTGCCCGTGCCCCGAGTGACCACGCCTCGAATTTAACACGCCCCAAAACAAACGGAAGCCACCACAAGAATTGTCGCTCACTGTCTCCACTGAGTGGTGGCTGTCCTCCCTGTGGCCCTTCTTGCACAGAGACAACTTGCAGATCTTGCTTGAGCGAAATGTTGTATTTATATTTAAAATTTGTGACTTATTTTTAATGGGATAGCATTTTCTGGACTTAATTAATTTTTCCTATTAATAATACCCACAAATTCTCTCTGTGTGGCTCCCTGACTCTTGTCTTGGGGGGAACAATCGAACTGCACGCATGCGCAGCCGCCCAAAAACCCAATGGACTGTAAACAAAGAACTCCCAGCGACTGAAAGCGAACAAAAATATTCCCTTTTACGGGTCAAATTTTAATGGCAAATATTTAGTAGTTAACTTCCCTGAAAGCCAAAGATTGGTGAGTGGAGAGGCTCAGTTACTCCAAACTCCAAGCTCCGAGACTGCCGAGGGTGGCATTGATAGTAATATTGCCACTGATGATGATGATGACAACGGCGACGACGACGACGACACACTGCCACACCCCCGCTTATAGGGCGAGGGCCGCCAATAGGGAGTTGCTGCTATTCTGCTATTCGGTGGCCCGTTTGGCCAATAAATTATGCTTCATTTGGAATTGGGTTAAGTTGTGAGCCGGAGCGATCCGGGGCCAGCCAGATTAGTGGGGAGTGCGCGAGCCATATATATTTATGGGCCAGCTGCTTCGGCAGCTTTGGGGGCGTGCCTGCTCCCAGGCCCGAGAGATCGCACAATACACACACTCTCCCCTCTCGCTATAAATACTTTCCATTTCTAAGCCTGCAGTTATTTATACATATCTGCTCAGGTAACTCATCATCTCAAGCATTTAGCCAACTGGCGAAATATGTAGATACTCCTCGCGACCCCTGTGTTTGCCGACTCTTAGTCGGCAGCTCATTAATTGCTCATTGAGGCGCAACCTCGCACTGCCCGGAAGGGGCGCTGGTAACCCGTGGGGGTTACCTCACACGATCGGCCGGAATCGGGTGAGTGAGTAATGGCCAACTGCAGATTGTTCTGACCTAAGCCTACGTTATCTCGGGAGTTTTTCAATTTAAGCCAGTTACATGGGGAAGTTCTCTCCGTTGCTGTGACGACAAAAATGATGGAATGGATGGGGTGACAGTGCTGGTTAATTATTGATCTCGAAAGCGATTGGATTTAGCTTGTTAGTGAAATTGTTTATCCGGGAAATTAGTTTAGATTGAAATTAGTTTGGATTGTTAATAGAATTCTGTGGATTTTGTTTCTAGAGTTTCTTCTTGGGATTATATTATAAACAAGCCCCGTACCGCAGAGTACCATGTAGTAAGCGAACACTGTACTATCGAGTACCCCGTGATAAACGAACGTCGTACCACCGAATACCCTGTGTTGAGGGGTTAAATCTAGTTAGGACCCCTAAGAAATTAAAACAATTTTTTAGAAAAAAACGGCTAAATGGATAAGTTTAACAAGAAAGGAAGCCAAAGTTCATATATCCTTCCAGATAAATTAAAGAAATTTAAAATGTAATGCTATAATTAACATATCTTTAAAAACAGCGAAAATCGGCTAATTTCGCAGCTACACTAGTCGGCATAATTATTTTGACGAACAACAAATGGTGCAATTTTGTATGTAACTTTACTATAGCTTAATATAACTCAATAATTTGTTTTCTTTTTTACTTAGTGCTAATACAATCATAAAAATAAATAAATCAACATTTTTTCATATGAACTTGAAAAAATATAAACTAAATTAATTTTCATGTGGTGGCATAAGTATTTTGCCAAGTACCTTTTAAGATGAATAACAAAGCTTATACTTAAAATAGGTAATTGGAAAAAAGAAATTTAGTAAAATATATAATTTCTTTTGGTTTCAATAACTTTTTGCAGGCGTCGCGATACTGAATCGATTAAATTTTGGATGATCTCTGGAGATATCTCTTCCCAAAGGGAAGTGATCTCAAAAATTGCCTCCTCTTTGGTTTTATTCAACGATACTGTTCTTTTGCGTTTCTTAAGAGTCCAGACGTTTTCAAATTTAATCAAATCTGGACTTTGAGGTGGTTAGTCCAAAGTGGTAACACCAATATCCTTCAAAATGTTGTAATCATCTTGGCTTTGTGGCATGGGGCGTTATCCTATTGCATGATAAAGCATTGTCCAATAAGCCTGTCTCCAGAAGTAAAAGCATTATCATTTAGAACCGACAAATATTAGCCTCGGTTCATCGAGTCAATGACAGAAACGAAGTCACCCAGTCCATTATAAGCCACACATCCCCAGAACATCACTAAGCCCCACCAAAGCTTACTTTTTGGCAAACGGGCCGCCTTTTTTGCCTTTGTACCACTGGCAATTTTAAACAACAATTTGTTTGTTGATGAACGCTCTCCAGAACTCCTTTGGCTTTTAAGCTTGTTTGCTTTTGTTATATATGGTACGTCCTTGGCTTTATAAGTCTTAAAATCACATTCTTTTAATCGGCGACGGTCTAATTGGGGTCTTAGCTGTCAAATTAAATTGATCTGCAGCAGATTGAGGCTTCAGAAAAATATTTTAGTATATTCAGTATAAACTATATTTTTAAGTATTTTTAAGCAAAACAAAATGTTTCGCCAAAAAAAATTTAGGTTTACATTGACAGACATACATATGTTCATCTTGGATAAGCAAACACCGTACCTTTGGTATCGGGTACCCTACGGTAAGCAAACACCGTACCATCGGGTACCCTATAGTAAATAAACGCCGTACCACCGAGTATCCTGTGGTGAGTAAACGCCTTACTATCCTATGGAAAGCGAACACAGTACCGAGCCGTGCCGAGTACCGTACCACCGAGTAAAAAAAAAATGGTTACTTATATCTCTAATTCGCATCAGTTTGCATATTTGAACAATATTTGAATTTAAGTATTCATTCATCACGATGGGTTTGAAACCAACTGATAATGCGTCGAAAGTTATGCAATGATAGGTTTTAGGTATCAATTCCTTATACATTTAGGTTTAATCTTGCATAGCATACTTTTAGACGTCTCTAATATTGATTTTAAACTTATAGGGATTTCTGTGGGACCCTCATCCAATAATAGTAATAATGAGTATAATCATCAAATATAAATTCACAATAATGGCTTAATAAAAGATTGGCAGTTTAAAGTAGATATATCCAAACTAATGAGTTACCAAGCTGGAACTTGGCGCAAAAACTCCCACGGCTCACTTTTAACGGGGGAGGGCCAATGAAGCGCGAAAATGTGTCTAATTGAAATGCAATTAAATGGCTCAATCGGAATCGGAATTGGTATTGCTAGTGGCGACTTACCCGAGATCTTGAGAGCCGCCGCCGACAGACAGCATTTTCCATTTGGGCTGCCGCCGAGATTGGGATTAAGATTAAGGTCAACATGCAGTTCCTCAATGTTTGTGGTCAATGCAGCGCGCGTTAAATGCATTTTTGACAACGCAGCAACATGGCCAATTAGACAATAAGCAATGGAGATTGGACGCCAAGTACTAGCCTTGATGGCCGTGTGGATAGGTGGTTGCTTAGTTGGTTTGCTTTGTTCGACGTTGTGTTTGGCGTTTTGGAAAATTAGCCAGCAACCTTCGACGCGGCTTTTAATACCAATTAATCCCACACTCACACACATCTAAATATCATCCATCTAGAGGGGCACTCAAGCAGGACCGCCGCCAAAATCGATCGGCAGAACCAACAGAACACCAGCTCCAAATCCAAATCCAAGACCCAAGCTAACTAAACCGAACTGAACTGAACTGAACTGAACTGAACCGAAGTGCATTAAGCCAAGACAATGACGCATTAATGCCATTTCAGGCCAGGTGGATTCGGCCTGGCTCTGGGGGACCTTCGTCAAGTGCAGGTGGAGCTACCGGCTGACGGCCATCGGTGCGTCATGTACGGGGGCCCACCGAGTGGGGTTCATTAGTAGCTATAACTAGAGTAATAAGTTTTCAGAAGCTTTAGCATAAGCTATAAAATTCATTAGAATTAGTTCGGAATATAAATGATGCGCCACCTAAACACCTAAGAAAACTGAGGATAACTTTGTGGGGATCGAGTACTAAACGAAACTTTCTTAAAAACGCTTCCTACTCAAGCCCCTTCAGCGTTTAGAGCTCTCAAAGACACACGGCCGAGGACAAGCTCAGCTCAGCTAAGAATGGCACAAACATAGGATAAGCTACAGTCGGGTGTGATTGACTGTGAGATACATTGAGCATTGTGGTTGAAATTAAAGAGTTGACAAATGAAGACAAATGTTGCTAGAAACATGTTGAGCAACACCCAACAAAGACAAATGTTGCTAGGAACATGTTAAGCAACACGCACGTGCGCTCTCAACATCTCTCTCTCTCAAACTTGGTAACTCTAGCTCTTATAGTCTCTGAGATCTGTTTACCAACACGGACAGACGGATAGACGGGCATGGCTAAATCGACTCGACTGGTGACGCTGATTAAGAATATATATACTTGATAGGGTCGGAGATTTCTCCATCTGCCTGTTACATACATACTCGGTAGGCTCTAACTTATAATACCCTTGTACCCTATGGGTACCGGGTATAAATATGAAGATCAAACAACTCGACAAACCTTCAGTGCACCAAGTAACCGTTTGGTCCATTGTGATGTCTGAATATTAGAAGCAGGATATTAGAAACAGGATATTGATAGGTGGTTGCGAGGAGAGTCGGGTTCTTTTGTCTGGTTCTTACTGGACAGCTCCTTGGAACCACCCAGTTGGTTCCAGAAAGAGCCTCAGATCATCAAGGGACACACTCGCCAGACTGCCCAGTTTGTCGTAGAAGGGTCTAGCCAGGAATTGGGATCTCCTCCCAAGAAGTGCGGGGCAGTCACAGAGGAGGTGTTGGACGCTCTCTATTTCTTCTTCATTCCCGCAGCTGCGACAAAAGTCTTGTGCCGTTGTGCCATGAGGCCAATGTAGCAGTGTCTCGTTACAATTCCTATCAGCATCCTTATCCTGTTCTTTGGGAAGTGTAGGAGCTTGGAAACATACACATAGCTACCGCGAACACAAAAAATGTCATAGCTTTATGACTTTAATGATGGTTTTTGGTGTATGCTTTTAGGCTCCGAGCTTGATAATCGGAGTCTAAACCTGCTCTAGTCTAAGGAAACAAGTAAGAAAGCTACAGTCGACTGTGCTCGACTGTGAGATACCCGGTACCTAAACGTTTGCGCTTCACACTAAAATTAAAATTAAAAATATGACAATTTAATGTCATACTTAAATATGAATGATACATTTTATAGGAACACATAAAAACCCGCTCGATCGGCGTCAAAAAATGAATTGTTAATTTTTGTCATTTCTTGCTGTATTCTTTTGTCATTTCTTCTGCAGTTGGCGCCATTATATCGCACGGCCAAGGCTCGAATGCGCCACCTGCCGGCTACAGCTTGCAACAGCAGTGCCTTAGGACGGTGTGTTATAATTCTAACCTTATTGCTAATATCTCCCATGTTTACCATCCGATTTTACTGAAATTTTCAGGAAACGTCGGCTCTATTTTATTCATTTATTGCATTTATTAACTTTAACCCGAAAATAACGAGTATAGCTTATTTTACGTTTTTTATGATTTTTGAGGGCGCAAGTGGGCGGTGCCAAATTTTAAAACAAATTTGATCTGCGTGCAACAGATTTCAATGTTGTCACCAAATTTGGTAACTCTAGCTCTCATAGTCTCTGAGATCTGTTGTTTCACACGGACGGACAGAGGTTGGCACTAACCCATCATACCCTTGTACCCTATGGGTACCGGGTATAATTAATGGGTTGTTTTAGAACCAGATTATCTTCATCACTATGCTTTCCTTAGCTATTCTTAGCTAGTTAAGAACCCTTGCAACACCCACCATGCCCAACCGAAAGATGGTAGCTCCTTTCTCCTCCATAATTCCTCCCCCTTGTTTAACCAGGTCAGTGCCCTACTTACCTCAGCAAAATGGTCAATTGTAGGTCATGGCCCAATCGCTCGAGAGCGGGAACACCCTCCACCCGCAGTATATTGATTTTCTCGCGCAGTGAACGGGACACCGTGTGCTGGCCCTGGCGCTCACGCAAGATCTCCAGGATGTTGGGCTGGCGCAGAAAGGCGATGACCTGGAACAAATGAGATAAGTTTAAAAGTACTCTCTTTTTATTACTGGGGTGGGATGCGAGACGTACCTTTTCGTTGTAGGCGATGGGTACATCCTCGTAACCGGTTGCAGTGGCTCCTGCCATTCCGGCAGCAGCTCCACCTGCCGCTGCTGCCCCTCCCAAGCTAAACGCACAAGCGATGGCTGCTGCCGTGGTGCAGTTGTGACCATGCCCGTGATGGCTACTTCTCGAGGACGACGATGAGATCGAAGGCCGGGGCGGTGGTAACGGAGGTACCCCGGAAACAGAGGACACCCCCGGACTAGCGCTAATGTGTCCACTAGTAGCCGAGAGGCAGTTGCCGTCCACCAGATCCGGGTAATAGTAGCCACCGACCACTCCCTGCTGCTGCTGCTGCTGCTGCGGCTGCTGCGGATGCTGCAGATGCTGCTGCTGGCGATGGCGAACCACCCGGGGACACTCAACAGGCAGGCGCGGGTCCATGAACGATGTGCGCCGATGCTGGTGATCTATGAAGAACTGCTTGCCCGACTGATCCAGCTTCGTCTCCCAGCAGGAGGGCAGCTCCCTGCCCAGCTGGGCAAAGGTGTTGACCAGCGCCACCAGATCCTTGTTGTACTGGTATCGCTGGAAGCACTGCGGATCCCGCCGCACGCGCATGACCATGTGCTTTAGGGCGGCATTTCGATTATAGATCGCCAGCGCCGCCTCATTGGTGTGCAGCAGCGAGTAGAAGTCCGAGCGACAGAGCATCAGGATGGCGGGATGAATGGCCGAGGCGGCGGCGGGTGGAGCAGCGGGAACGGACGCAGCATTGCCACTGCCACTGGCACTGCCACTGGCATTGGCCGAGGACGGCAGGTTGTACAACTGGGCCGCCCTGCTCTCGTTGGTAATGGTGCGCCGGATGCTCTGATAGCGCCTGTCCAGCTGCTGGCGATGGTGCTGTTCCCGGCCGGCGGGTCCTGCGCTCGGTGCCGCACCCGGTCGCTGCCAGGAGGTTGTTCGCGTCGTGTGATCGATGTAGAAGATGCGCCCGTGGCTGTCCATGCGCGCCTCCCAGGCGGGCGGCAATGGTGGCTCTCCCGTTCCCCCAGCACCAGCACCAGCGCCCGGTCCCGTCCCCTGTCCCGTTCCCTGTCCCGGTTCCATTAGAGCTGCCCCAGCTGCCGCCGCCGCCGCTGCCGCAGCTGCGGCTGCACTGCGTTCGGGGATGGAGGGCAGACGGGTGCTACTGATGTGCACCACTTCGTCGGAGGGCTCAGCGGGAGCTCCTGGCTCCTGGCCACCGTCCTGCAGGTAAATGTAATCCAATTGACTAGAGGGATCCGCTAGGACTCCGCCTCCGCTGGAGAGGCTGGAGTTGGCAGTGACGGCTTGAAGGCGGGCATGCCGCCGGGCGTGGTGAGTGGGCGTGGGCGGACATATCAAGGGCGATCCGGCCGCCGCTCCTCCTGAGGTGCCTGCCCCGGCTCCACCGCCCACCCGCTTCAGCAGCCGCTGCTGTGGACGCTGGCCATGGAAAGTGGGTGTTCCGGGCGCAATCGCATTAGCCTGTTCCAGAACTGTTCCACCCACGCCGCGGCCCCTGGTGGGCGAATGTTGCTCCGGACTCACGCTGACGTCCAGGGGTGAGGCACTGCGCGTGGAGCAGCCAGAGGGAGGACTCCGCTGGCGCTTTGGCGAGAGCAGGAGGCGCGGGGAGGCCTGCTCCTCGGATGAACTGGTGGCCTTGCCATTGGACAGGGCACGGGTGAGCGGACGGTGCTGGCGCAGATACGGAAACTGGAGGCTGTTCGGCGACGAGGACGAGGCGGACGATCCCATGCCCGAGGAGCTGGGGAAGCTCGGGAACTCGTAGTTCTGGTGGGCCGGCACCTTCTGCGCACTGATCGTGTTGATGTAGCTATCCGGCCCGATCTTCTTCTTCAGCAGCGGCTTAAATCGAACTGGAGGCGTGGCCAACGGCGAATTATTGGTACTGCCGCTGTTCTGGGCCATCTCCTCAGCCTGACCCAATCGCTCGTCCGTGTCCAGGATGTCGAACTGAAAGACATCGCCCTGCAGCTTGAGATCACGTCCAACAGCTCGCGGGGGCCAGGAGCGTTCCAGTGGCCGATGATGTGGCGGCGAAGGCTGACGGAGATGATGATGATGGTGCTGGGAGTGTTGCTGCTGCTGCTGCTGCTGACGGCGCTGCACGTGGGCACTAGCCTGGAGAGCAGCAGCGGCTCCCAATAGACTTTCCACGGCCGCTGCCTCTTCATCCTCATCCTCCTCCTCCTCTGCCTCCGCCTCCTCGTCCACCTCGGCCATGCTAAGCGTGTCCACCATCTCGGCGGGCACTGTTTCGAAGCATTCGCGTGCGACCCAAAGATTAAAGCCGTCGCCGTTGGCGCTGGACAGCGTGGATGTAACCGCTGCTGGTGCTCCCAGTGCTCCCAGTGCTCCCGCCACCGCTGCCGTCGCCTTGGTCTTTTTCCTAGCTCCGCTGAGCGGCGTAGAGCCGCCACTCTGGGGGGAAAGTGTCCAGGACTTGCGGCGGGCTCCACCGCCCACGCTGCTGCCGCCATCACTGCCAATGCTGCCGTTGTACGAGTTGGTGGGCGATAGCGTCGAGCTATTGGCCGGGGTCTCGCACGACTTGGTGGAGAGCAGAGTCTGATGACGGGGCTCCTTCGGTTCCTTCGGCTCCTTGGGCTCCTTGTAGTGATCAAGGGGCTTTTCATCTTTGGAAGCTGCATTGCATGGAATATAAAGTATATATGTCACAGGCTATCCAACAATATCCTAGCGCATCTACTCACATTGATCACTTGGCTCGACGAAGGCGCTTGACCCCGGCTGCACCTGCTCCTGCTCCCGCACCTCCTCCTCTTGGTGCTGCTGCTGCTCCTCCACCTCGCTCACATTCACCTGGACATCGTTGGCCAGAGTTAAGGCGCTCTGGAAGGCCTGCTCCAGTTCATCGCTTTCGTTGCCGTTGCGCGCCTCGTAGAAGGCCTCCTTCGCGTCGTCGTCCTCCTCGTCATCCTCTTCCTCCTCCTCCTCCTCCTCCTCTTCCTCCTCTTCGTCTTCCTCCTCCCCCAATGCGAGAGCAAGGGGATCCGCTGCTGGTCCTACCCTGTCCGACAGGCGACATGACGAAGACGCTGCCAGGGGCGTCAGGGCCACTGGCGCTGCTGGTGGCTCCATCTGGGCGAGATCCCCGAGAGATTCAAGATGCGATGCTTTTTTTCTAGCTTCCTTCGCCCCTGTCCCCCTGCCCCTGCCCCGCGCTCCCTGCCCAGGGTTACAGTTACAGTTACAGTTACAGTTGCTCTACTTTTGCGTTATTGCGTTTCCTGCGATTCGCGCTGCACATTTCGTCGCCCCCAGCCATGGGCCCGGTGCCTGCCTCAGCCGTGTTCCGTTCACTGCACGCAATGCATGGAGTCACTTGTTTTAGTTGATCAAAATTGCCAATTAAAATATAATAATAATTGAAATATTTTGGGGCACAGCTCCGCGGAATCAGCGTGACCGAATAAGCATAGCGGGGAAATACACGCGCGGCCAGACGGTCACACAGGTCCAGCCAGGGATGTCGCCTTCTGCAAATATGTTGTCAATATTTGCTCTAATAAGTAATAGTGTGCTTCCTGGTAACTAGAGAAATCGTTAGTTCGGAACTAACACTTAAAATTAAAGGTTACTTTTAATCTCCTGGTGCGTATTGAGTTTGATTTTGAACTAAGAATAATTTGTTAACCCGAAGAATCACCTGCTTCTTTAGCTGAATATATCGATTGGCAGACAGAGTTTGGCGCATCTCTACCAAGTTTTTCTTCTTCTAAAAACCTATCGAGCAAATTGGAGATAAATAATTTTTGGACGCCGCCAGAAAAAGAGTAAAGAATAAGCGAAAAACATTGACGGAAACGTAAAACGTGAATCGTAATTTAGAACGGAAGTCAAATGGCGGAATTCTCAGTGGAGCGCGTGGAGGACAAGCGGACGGTGAACGGGCGCACGGAGTACTACCTGAAATGGAAGGGGTACCCGCGCAGCGAGAACACTTGGGAGCCGGTGGAGAATCTGGACTGTCCGGATCTGATTGCCAACTTTGAGGAGTCGTTGAAAAACAACAAGAAGGAGACGAAGAAGCGCCTCTCGACGTCGTCTACGCCCGAGTCGATCCGCAGCAAGCGCAAGAGCTTCCTCGAGGACGACAACGAGGAACAGAAGAAGCTGATCGGCTTTGAGCGCGGCCTGGAGCCATCGAAGATCCTGGGCGCCACCGACTCGTCCGGCCACCTCATGTTCCTGATGAAGTGGAAGGGCAGTGACCACGCCGACTTGGTGCCAGCCAAGTTGGCTAATATTCGCTGTCCCCAGGTGGTTATTCAGTTTTACGAGGAGCGTCTGACCTGGCACACGGGCAACGGAAATGGCAACGGCAGCTCCGGCGGCAACACCGGCTTAGGCTCTGGCTCTGGCGCCGGTAGCGGCGGCGATACTAATCCCGGCAGCGTCGGCACACCCGGCGGCAGCACGGCCGAGGGCGGCGACGAAGATGATCCGGCCAGTCCCGCAGGGAGCATCAGCCAGGACCAAGACAGCGCCAAGCCCGAGGAGAGCAGCGAGTTGGGCAACGGGGAGGCCGATGACTAGTATGGATGGTTTCGGATTCCCGAATCCCGTTCATGTGGATAGATACACGCCACACCGGCCACCGTCTTGACACACACACAACAAACATATATTTTGTAGCGTAGCATTTAAGCTTAAAGATTCATTGGAGATTCTCGCGAAGATCGGAACTCCTCTGTAGTAGTACACACTTAATCATAGGTTATAATGAGACATCTTTTTCCTTTTCGGTTTTTTTTTTTAATTTGTTCTCCCGACTCCTCTCCAGGATTACAAGAATTCGCAGTGTAAAATACAAATATCCTTGTATGTATGTATGTGTCGGAGGAAGAGTGGATGGGGCGAGGACGAGAAGGTGGCCCCATCTTAGAATCTAGGTTCTAGACTTAATATGATCTGTCTCCCCATAAACTAAGTTTTGAACATTGTAAAGAATAAAGTTTGCACATTTCCAAACGAAAATTTGCGATATTTCGACCCTGGAAGTCGAGAGACGCCATCTGTGCAGCCACTGTTGGCTTGTTTATAGCCGTTAAACTTGAAAGATCTTGTTATAGGAATCTGTAAGGCTCTTTAAGAAAATATGTTTTCTCATTTAATTTTTGCTGTCAATCATAATCACATGTAAACAAAAATGCTCAGTTTTTTGAATATTTTTATATATAAAATAAGGAAAATAAGCGCATTCTCTTATCCTTTGATTAATATTATATTTGAATATATTAATATATATTTGAAAACCCTTCGGACAAGAGTTTTTTGTTTATATTGGGGAAAAGTGTTTCATTATTTAGTGTTGAAATTATAAATTTGAGCTATTTTTAACATTATTTCCCGCTGATTTTTTGGCTGCCCTCTTCCATCGATAACTGGCAGCTATCGATAGGCTTTCGATAGACGCCGGCAAAGTGTAAACGACAAAATACTTCCAACAAAATAGGGAATATATTTTATGTAAAGCGCGAGAAAGATGTCCCAAACGAGCTCCATGAAGCTGCTGGGCGCCCGCAACATGTCCTGCATTGTGGAGCGCATGGAGTGGAACAACAAGATGGACCTCATAGCCTACGGAACTGAGAAGGGTGAGCAAGGCGAGCAAGCGAACGTAGTTACCCGCGAAGGAGAGAATTAGAATAATCAGTTCAGGGACTCTCTTTCTTTAACAGGCGAGGTGATCATCCAACGGCTGAACTGGCAAAAGATCGTCACGTTTCCCACCCCCGGCGAGGATGTGCGCGTTCGCTCGCTCAGCTGGCAAATGGACGAAACACTGCTGGCCGTGGGTTACAGCAATGGCAAGGTGGCGCTTTTGGACGCCGAGAGCGAGACGATCATCTCGGGACTGATATACGAGGACGACATTAAGAAGGTGTACTTCAGCAAGGCCATCAACTCGCAGGAGAACCTAGGTGCATACGCCTAATATATGATCCATTGGAGCTTCCCAGGCTTAACTTCTGGTAACTTGGCACTTCCAGGCACTTACACCTGTAATGCAAAGGACAAGCACCGAAGATTCCTGCCCAAGCTTCAGCCGCTGACCAATATCGATCCCTGCCTGAAAACACTGGACCAGAAGTCCTTCCCAAAGGGATCGCCGTGCTTTCTGGTAGTGATAATGCGGAGCGGCAAGGTGCACCTCTTGCTACTTGGAGCCCTGCAGGCGGGCAGTATCGATCTCACCCAGCACATCCTCCATCCGGAGCAGTTCGATGTGTATGATGTGCGACTGAGCGGCGACTTCAATGGCATTTATGCCTTGCTGAGGGACGGGCAGGAGCTCAAGGTGCTGCACTTCCACAACCAGGTGCTGCAGGAGTGCATGGCACCCATGCTGGAGTTGGCCACCCACTGCGCCCATATTCTGGAGACCAAGAAGTGAGTGTTGCTGCCTTGTCTGCTATTTAGCGTTACATGAAGTTCTCCTTGCGACCAGCTACATCAACGACACGCAACAGTGCCTGACGGAGGCCTGGGAAACAGTTCAGATTGAGATGGACAACAAGCTCACAAAGTATGCCAATGCTCAGCCCTACGGCCTGATCTCTGCTCACTTTTTGGAGCTGCACGTCTTTGGTTTCGCCACCTTGGAGGTGGAAGAGTTCCTGTTCGAGTGAGTTTGACCGTTTCCCCACGGCACCCTCTTGCTCTACGTTCGCTCCTACTATAGAAACTCCTGTTTATAGAACGCTGTCTGAGAAGGGCTTCAAGAAGATCGCCAACTCGGTGGACCTCAGCCTGAGCAACCTGCAGGGTCTGGTGTTCAAGCAGCTGAGCGCATCGGCCATCAACATGTTTTATTTCCTCAACACCATCGCTGGATTCGGGCGCATGTCGCACTTCTTTGAGGTTCGTTGAGTGGACACTGAATAACGATTTAACCCATTGATTACGCCCCTACTCTTTCAGTCCCTTATTTCGCCGGATGTGGCCAATGAGGCAATGCGGGAATGTGGAGCCTTT
Organism: Drosophila asahinai; assembly: GCA_008042795.1. Classification (NCBI taxonomy): domain Eukaryota; kingdom Metazoa; phylum Arthropoda; class Insecta; order Diptera; family Drosophilidae; genus Drosophila; species Drosophila asahinai. The sequence continues at coordinate 28,405 of VNJZ01010634.1, forward strand.
GTGCTAAAAGTTCACGAACTGCAGCGAACGATCGACACGTTGGTGTACGACATGAAGCTCTTCCACGCCTGGATGATCTTCACCATACTCCGTCTGTCCCATCAAGAGATTTCCGACGATCTGGTGCTCACCGAGGACGAGAACATTGCGATGGCCGACTTTCTGTGCGCCATGGAACCGGAAAACGATGATCGCAGCGATGATGAGGACGATGATGCCAATATTCTCTCCGCCACGCCGCCACCGGCTCGCAGCAAATTCAACCTGGAGCGAGTGGGCCAGTACCTGGAGAACACATACTTGTCCCAGCCGTATCCCAAGGATCCTAACCAGCTGTGGGAGGAGATGGTGACCGAGAACGATTGCCTGAATAACTGCAACCTGTTCGTTCCCCATGATAAGAATCTCTCGCTGGTGCAGCAGCGGGACAAGATGTTCAATGCCATCGATGCGGTGTTCCACAAGCCGACAGAGAGCATTAGTGGCAGCTTCAAGCTGGCTTCGGCAATTATATGCGGTGATCTGCCGCCCATGGAGCCGGACGAGGGGCTGAAGGACCGTGATTTTGTGACCAGTAGTTACTACGTCAACGAATCCTCGCGATGTGATATGTTAGCATGTACCATAAGCTGCAAGGAGGCCATGATCCTGGAGATTAGCCGTGCCGGCGATTGCCTGGTGCGCTGCACGCGGGTGCAACTTCAGCCTGGCATCTTCACGCCATCTGTGCATATCGACTATTATAATCTGCGGTTTGTGGACCTCCAGTTCTACAACGAGTCCTCCATTTCGATGCTGGCCCAGAGCACAGCCCCCTTTGCCGGCTCACGGCCGCACAGCTACTTTGTGCAATTCTCGCTGAGCGCGGCGAGGAATCAGTGCACCCAGCACCAGATGGGTCAGGTGGTCAAGCTGAAGGATTCGACCATCACGCACAGCATCCACGACATTGCCGATGGCGCCACCTTCAAGGGATTGGATGGGGTGTGCGAGATGCTTGCCATCTCGGGCAGCAGAAAGGTGGCAACAGTGCTATCGGATCGGAAGCGTAAGATGACCATTTTCGAGATGGAAATCGAGGAGGAGGAGGACGACACCGAAATGTCGCAGACTTCGTTCCTCGAGATCAGCAAGGAGTCTGTGCTGGACAAAACGGACGCGTAGTCTGGATACAAATTTTAAAATTAAAATTTTAAATTAAAAACGTTTTTAACAGCTCTTTTGATTATTACCGATATCCGATAGAATGTATCGCACATGTACGGACTATATATCGCTCGCCGATGGCCATCCCTAATAGCGTGTAACCACGAGAATATTTTAAAGATGCAGAAAATAAAAAAGAAAACAAAGCCAAAACCGCCTCCTGCTCCTGTTCAAATCGAAGTGGAGGATGAACCACAAGCTGAAGGCACGGAGGAGGCTAGCCACGACACCGACGACGACGACGACGACGAAATGGACCTAGCCAGCTTCAAAGTCAGCTCCAACAGTTCCTCCTCGGTTCCCACCAAAAAACGCAAGAAGGGCATTATTTACATATCCAATATACCCAAGCACATGAATGTGACTCGCTTGAGGGAAATTCTGGGGGATTTTGGGAAGATAGGAAGGGTGTATCTGCAGCCGGAGAAACTGTCAAGTGAGTTGGAAAAGATAACAATTAAATTGTATGTTTGTACAAACCGTTTTTTTCCCACAGGCGAAAAGGCCAAGAAGAACAAGAGGAAGCGCTACAACATCCACTTCACCGAGGGCTGGGTGGAGTTCGAGTCGAAAAGGGTGGCCAAGCAGATCGTTCCCCTGCTGAATAACAAGCAGATATCCACGAGAAAGAAGTCGCAATTCTACGATTCGCTGTGGAGCATGAAGTACTTGCCGCGCTTCAAATGGGTGCACCTCACCGAGCGCATGAACTACGAGCAGGCGGTTCACAAGCAGCGCCTCCACACAGAGGTCTCGCAGGCGCGCAAGGAGACCACCTTCTTCCAGAACAATCTTGACAAGAGCGAGTTTCTTAACAAGCAGGCCAAGAAGGCCAAAAAGGAGGAGAAGAAGGCAGCCAGCAAAGGCGACTGACGATTTATTTCTGTTTAGCTCCTTGGAAAATATACTTATATTAAGTTTAAAATATATTAGGAACCCCTTTTTTGTTTTTCTGGTAGGAGGAGGTTGTTGGCCCTTGCCTATGTCGCGGATAAACTTTGGAATCTTTCCTTTTTTCTAAATATGTATGTGCTGATAACGGAAAAAATAGTCAAAGTTTGCCCAAATTTTGTTTTCTATGACATAACATTAAAAATATATTGAGAAAAACAATAAATATTACCGAAATGCTTTATATTAAGGACTTTATTTAAAAACTTGAAAGTTTTCAGAATATTTTTTTCGTATTCCGAATACATCGATTGCAAAATTAGTATCGATGTTTCAACCAGCTCTTACGAACTATCGATTGGAGGTGTGACCAGTTGCAGTGGAGCAGAAAATCCGTTGATTTCTCTAACAAATTTCAGCTTAAGTGCATGAAACCCTGGCAGGCACACTGGACGCCTCACATTCCACCATTTTCTTTGTCGCTTTGTTGAAACCTGTGTGGTATTCGTGAATTCTGTGATCAAAAAGCGACTAATTACGCATAGAAAATGGTAAATTGAAATCAAATAGGTGCACTTTTCCGGTGGTTTACGGTGCGGGCGAGCGGCGTAGAGTGAATTCGGCGACTTTTCATTGATAATTGCAGGCAATTCGGCGTTTTCATTTGCCGGGTGTGTGCTGCGGCCATTTGCCTGCCGCCCGGAGCTCGCATCGCTTCGCGGAGTCTCATAAAACAGCACGCCTTGCACGTGATTCCAGAAGGTTCTCTTTCTGGCCACGGGATCTCCGCTCGCTCCTTGGGCGCTCGCAGCCGAGGTGAACAGATCGGGGGCAGCAGAGCAGCAGAAAAAGAACCTTCCAGATGTGCAATCCACGCTGTTTTTGTGGCCAACGGATGAATCACTCGCCGCTGCCGCCGCCGCCGTTGCTCTCTTGCTGCGATTTTTGGGGGTTAGGTAGAGGCGATATGAGTGCACGCAAAAAGCACTATATCGGTGCAGTCAGACAATTTATATATCTTATTGTCCCGTGAATAGATGACAGAAAGTGACATTTCAAAAACTCTTAATTAGTAATTATTTTTTTAGCATGTTTTATCTCTTCAAAAAGTAAAATTTTTTGTTGTAAAATTATCAAAAGTTAATCTTAACAATAACATTATTGATATGAATCCAGTCGAAGTTGTTTATTAATAATTAAAATGGTGATTTTTATTATTTTTTATTTGAGAAAGAGAGAGGGAGAGAGAGAGATAGATTTCCAACAACGTTTTTCAAATTCCTCAAGTGATGCCATATCGCTGCATAAACTTAATTGTTCTTTTTTTTTAATCTTAATGGCTTCCATTTGCGTTGCAGGAGATGTCCTTAAATCCCGTGCGCGTTCTCAAGAATGAGGCGCAGGAGGAGAAGGCCGAAATGGCCCGCCTGTCCTCGTTCATTGGCGCCATTGCTATCGGGGATCTGGTGAAGAGCACGCTGGGCCCCAAGGGCATGGACAAGATCCTGGTTGCCACCGGACGCAATGCCGGCCAGGTGGAAGTGACCAATGATGGCGCCACTATCCTGCGTGCCGTGGGCGTGGACAATCCGGCCGCCAAGATCTTGGTGGACATGTCGCGTGTCCAGGACGAGGAGGTGGGCGATGGCACCACTTCGGTCACCGTTCTGGCCTCGGAGCTGCTGCGCGAGGCGGAGAAACTCGTCGAGCAGAAGCTGCATCCACAGATTATCGTTGCGGGCTGGCGCCTGGCCACCCAGGTGGCCTTGGAGGCTCTGACTGCCGCTGCCCAGGACAACTCGGCCAGCGACGAGAAGTTCAAGAATGATCTGCTGAACATTGCCCGCACCACGCTCTCCTCAAAGATCCTGCACCAGCACAAGGACTTCTTCGCCAACCTGGCCGTGGATGCTGTGATGCGTCTCAAGGGATCGGGCGAGCTCAAGTCCATACAGATCATTAAGAAGTCGGGCGGCACTCTGGGAGACTCATTCCTGGACGAGGGCTTCCTGCTGGACAAGAAGCCCGGCGTGCACCAGCCACAGCGTGTAAGCTCTTCACTCATTCCAGACCGTGTCTCCTCTCCAGCACCTTGGCTTCTCTGCTGACCATCAACGCGTCAAAATGACTGTGAGCTATGTAGGATTTGACTTCATATCACAGCCATTTTGACGAGTTTGGTGGTCGGGCACATCATCATCAAGGAATAAGGATAATAAGAATAATGTGTGTGAGTGGACATCATTAATTGTGTGTTGCTTTGTCCATTGCAGATTGAAAAGGCCAAAATTCTGATTGCCAACACGCCCATGGACACGGACAAGATCAAGGTGTTCGGCAGCAGCATCAAGGTTGACTCGCTGGCCAAGATCGCCGACTTGGAGATGGCCGAAAAGGAGAAGATGAAGGAAAAGGTGAACAAGATCCTGAAGCATCAGTGCAACGTGTTCATCAACCGCCAGCTGATCTACAACTATCCGGAGCAGCTATTCGCCGATGCCAATGTCATGTCCATCGAGCATGCCGATTTCGATGGCATCGAGCGTCTGGCCTACTGCACCGGCGGCGAGATCGTCTCCACCTTCGAGAATCCCTCGCTGGTGAAGCTGGGCGAGTGCGATGTCATCGAGCAGGTGATGATCGGCGAGGATACGCTGCTGCGCTTCAGCGGCGTCAAGCTGGGCGAGGCCTGCACCATTGTGATTCGTGGCGCCACCCAACAGATTTTGGACGAGGCCGATCGCTCGCTGCACGATGCTCTCTGCGTGCTGGCGGCCACCGTCAAGGAGTCGCGCATCATCTACGGCGGCGGCTGCTCTGAGGCTCTGATGGCCACCGCCGTGCTGAAGAAGGCGGCCGAGACAGCCGGCAAGGAGGCCATCGCCATCGAGGCCTTTGCCCGTGAGTCTTAATCCCAATATGAGAAGTTAATTGGTTTATTAACCCCTTCCTCCTCACTTCCAGGTGCCTTGCTGTCTTTGCCCACGGCCATTGCCGACAATGCCGGCTACGATTCCGCCCAGCTGATCTCGGAGCTGCGCGCCGGCCACGCCCAGGGCAAACAGCATCTGGGTCTGGACATGGAGCTGGGCAAGGTGGCCGATGTCCGCGAACTGGGCATCACCGAGTCGTTTGCCGTCAAGCGTCAGGTGCTGATGTCCGCCGCCGAGGCTGCCGAGATGATCCTGCGCGTGGACAACATCATCAAGTGCGCTCCACGCAGGCGTGTGCCCGACAGGGGCTACTGCTAAGCAGGGTCTCTTAAGTATTCTTGTTCTAGGATCCTATTTCTCCTTTTTTTTTAATTACAAACTCTCGTTTAACATCATCGCTAATCTTACACGACGTTCTGTTTTACACACTAATAACACACAACCACAACACACATTAGCATTTATATTGCAACAACCAAGCATCGCATTCACTTTCTCTTTCGTGTAAAATTCCTTGTATCTCTATGAATGTTAATCCCAACTGAAGGTGTTGCGCGAGCCGAGCTTTTTGTACCCGGGGGGACGAACACTGGTTCGGTAGGCGATGGGAGTGGAAGAGCGATCAAAGAACACATTTCAAAAATGTCTAAACCACAACACCTTAATAAACAAACGAAAGCAAGCAACTTGTAAATGAATACAACCTTTTGTAAACATTTGATATGCGAAAACCGAAGCGAATCAAAGACCACAAAAAAGGGCAAACACAAAGAAAAAAGAAATAAATAAATGATAATATATTTATGCTTAACAAAACTAAAAGAAATGCGTTCTCATTCCTCATTAGATCATGCGTTAGGTTAACAAAAAGCGCCCATCGGTCGCTTGAAATTCCCAAGTCTGAATTTAGCGACAAGCTGCCAAGTCGCCAAGGAAAGTTTTAAGGCTGAATCAGTCAGTAACATTAGTACTGGTGAGGTTTTTTGGCTGGAGATTGAATAAAGGGTATGTATACTAAATAAATATTTATATATTTATATACATTTGAATGTATGCTTAACAAAACTAAAAGAAATGAGTTCTCATTGTAATAAAACGTTAACAAAGTTAACAAAAAGCGCCCCTTACAGTGTACTCTTGCACTTGAAATTCCCAAGCCTGAATTCAGCGACAAGCTGTTAAGTCGCTAAGAAAAGTTTGAAGCTTGAATCGGTCAGTAATATTATTACTAATGAGGTTTTTTGGCTGAAAACTGAAAAATAATACTATAAATAACTAATAATTTATTTATTCTTTACAAACTAAAAGAAATTCGATTTTGTTAGCTCATTAATTCTCAAGTTAAGGTAACAAAAAGCCGACTACATTAGAGTTTTCTTACAGACTAATGTTGAGTTAACAAAGTTCATCAAGTGAAACCGATTTACTTTCAATCGATTACTTTGTATGCTTAAGGAGTTAGCAGTGACACTGCTTGAATTATTTCTAATTTATTTTATTTAACATAACTAATCGTCACAAAATTTGATATCAGAAACTTTTGAAGTTAAAATGGCCATCGTCACTTTAATATCTCCGCGTTAAGAGGTGTATTTATTTGCAAAACTTTCAAGGTGAGTTCCAAAGTAAACAGGACTTGAAAAAAAAAATTTTTAAAAAAAGTTTTTTGTCAAAATCAATTTATTTTATTCAAAATAGTCTCCTTCTGTTTTAATACAGCGTTTTGCACGGTCCAAAAGCATGTCGAACGAGTGTTTTAGCTCGTTGCCCGGTATGGCCGCCAGTATGCCGGTCCAAGCCTTTTGAATGGCCTCTACGTCTGCATAACGCTTTCCTTTCATCGGCAAATGCATTTTTCCGAAAAGGTAGATGTCGCACGGTGCCATATCAGGTGAATACGGGGAGTGATTGATGGTTAAAATGTGATTTTTGGTCAAATAGTCGGACACAAAGTCGATCGATGAGACGGCGCATTATCGTGCAACAAACGCCAACTTCCATCTTCGCGATATTCGGGCCGAACACGTCGAATACGGCGCACCAAACGCTTCAAAACTCCAAGGTAGAATTCCGCATTAACGTTTTGGCCGGGTGGAACAAATTCTTTGTGGACAATACCCTTGGAATCATAAAAACAAATCAGCATTGTCTTCACTTTTGACTTCTCCAGGCGCGATTTTTTGGGTTTCGGCTCGTCGTCATTTATATCCTCACGACCACTTTGAAAACGTTGAAACCACTCGTGCACTCTGCTACGGGATAGGCAATCACCGCCATAAACTTGTTTCATCAACTGAAACGTTTCGGTAAAAGTTTTACCAATTTTAAAACAAAATTTAATGTTGGCTCTTTGTTCAAAGCTGACACTTAAAACGCAATAACCTCACTTCCAATAGATGAAATGTCATGAAATGTTTACTGGAAGTCGATGACCAGTTGACATATAGATGGCGCCACTAGAGGGCGCTAGATTAAAAAAGTCCTGTTTACTTTGGAACTCACCTTGTAGCTTCCTTTCTTGTTTATCATGTATTCTTTCCATCCAATAAAAACACTCGACTTAACATTGCAAACACATTTTTATTGTAAATATTGCTGCGCGTTCGTTCAACTTCACAATCCAAACGTTATAATATAAAATAGTAGCTTTTATAATTTATATAAAAGTTAAAACAATTAAAAGATTCGTCGTCGCATTAAAAAAGAGCAGCTGCTGACTAACTAATTCGGTTAAGTTCAACCGGGTGAGGGTGAAGGGGAGTATCATCCAAAGGTTCTACTGCTACACACACATACGCGGACGCGGGGGATAATACGATACTGAACTCACGCCCGATTTCGATTCTTCGGTCAAAAACAATATTTGGGGAGGGGGTGTCGTGTCTCAATCAACAAAAATAATATATACAGGTGGCGGAGGCGACCGGAGGCCTCTGGCTAAAAATTATCGTTGGGCTTTCGGGGGGTCAGGGGGTCAGAGAGAGTATAACAATAAAGCGCGGCAACGAAAGAGAGAGAGAAAGAGAGAATCGGCGAGCGAGCGAGCGAGAACGGACGTGTTTCCAAAGTTGCAGAAGAGATTGGCATTTTTTTAAGTGGACAGCGCAGCGCATCCGCTTTAGGAGATGGCACACTCCATCTCGCCGTGCTTGGGCACGCAGTCCAGCACGAGGGCCACTGCTCGGGACATGTATGTCATGGTTCCATAGCTGCCGCTGGGAGCACTGTAAGAAATAATTGTGAAATAAAATTAGTTATGCGGCTACGACACTACATTAAACACTTAATTAATTCGAGTTTCCATTAAGGGTTTCCCTTGAACACTTTCAATTACAAAATCTGTAACTTTCTCGTTAAATGCAGATTTAGACATTTATGTTTACCTTTTCAGTCAGTGTGACCGTAGTCGCATTAGTTTTAATTCATTAAGCTCGTACTCAGGCACGTGAAAAGTGTTCCTAAGCATTGAGCCAAAACGAGAGGTCCACACACTCACACTCTCGCTCTATCGTACTGCTTAGAAACACTTTTCGTGTGTCTGAGTACGTAGCTTTAAAAGCAGATTTAGACATTTATGTTTTCTGTTGTTTACCTTTTAAGTAAGTGTGACCGTAGTCGCATTACTTTTAATTAATTAATGAAAACTTGTGCCTGGATCCTGAATAATGCAGAGAAATCCTTACCTGTCGTACAGGTGCTGACAGATGTAAGCGGCGCCGCCGCAAAGTAGCATTCCGGAGGCGGCCTGCTGCTGCTCCTTGCCGTCCTTGATCTTTGCACAGCAAAGGGTGGCATCGCCCTGCACCTTTCGCTGATCCTCGAGGAACAGCTGGTTGGCCTTGTGCACCAGGTGCTCCACATAGATAATCCCACCCAGAGTGGGCACCATATTGTGCTCGGTGACCAGGGTGAGCACCATCAAGGCTTCGACCACCAATTGCCTGTACTCTGGCTGCGGTATCTGGTTGAGAGCCGTCTCCACTTCCAAGGCAAACTTCAGTTCGCCCGGTGTCATCTCCTGGGTGAGACTCTGCTGCAGGACACGCCCCTCTATGGCCAGGCCCTGGCACTTCTCCAAAACCGTCCAGACGCGCGAGTAGAAGTCACGGGGCACACGATTTAGGGCACCATCCAGGCGCCGGCGACGCAGCCACTGTCCCTGCCGGTCGTCAATGGTGGCTATAAGGGCATCCTCGCCCTCCGGATCGCCCAAGCCGATCTGACTCTTCTTGCTGACGCGGCTGCTCTTGCAGCTAACAATGGACAGATTGCCACGGGCCACTACAAGGAGAAGAAGAAGGATGATTATTTTACCCAAGCTACAGTGGCTCCACCACATACCGCTGCTGACAGCAAACTCCTTTCCGCTGAGTATGTGGTACAGGAGATTCTTCATCTCGAATGGCGAGAGGTTAAGTAAATGCTCCGACGCCGCCTCGCCATCGCAGTTGAGTGTGCGCGACAGCTCCTTGGCCATCACCTGGATGATGAGTCCCACGCGCAGGCGCAGCATCTCGTGGAACAGCTGCGGCTCCGTGCGAATGAACATGGCCAGATAGACCATCAGCTCCTGCGTCAGCATGGCTGTACTCTCATCATCGCCATAGGCCTGGGTCGGGATTGGTTTTTTTGTTTATGTACATGTATTATTTTATAGATTTTACTCACATCATGGATCAGCTGTCGCAGCTCGCCTTCCGGCAGGGGTGCCGTGATGGTGTGCTCATTGTTCGGCGGCATGCCGACGGTCACCTGCTTCTGGCGCACCAATAGGTCCGTCACCGCCTTGGCCAGATCCTCCACACGCTTGCCCAGCATTCCGGCCGTGTGCCGGACCAGTCCCCAGAGCTTCTGCTGGCAGGCCTTCTCGTACAGTCCCTTGAGCAGATCCCGCACGGTTACCACGCGTCCCTCCTCCAGCATGCCTTCGGATTGGGAAGAATCGTTGTTAATTTCGTGTGGATTGTTGCTGTTGCTGATGTTGTTGCTGTGGTGGTTGCTGCTGCTGCTGCTGCTGCCGCCGCCGCTGGTGTGGCTGGTGTTGGCATTGTCCGGATCGGAGCTAAGCGCGGCTGGAATTGTAGCGGCATCGATGATCAAAGTGGGCACAATAATTGCCGGCGGGGGCCTGTGCTTGGCCAGTACCTCATCGGTAGCTGTCCCAGTAGCACCAGTACCTGCACCTGCACCTGCACCACCACCACCACCAGCCGCGAGTTCCAGCACCACTTCATCCACGAACGCTTGGTCGAGCTCTTAGTTTTTTTAGGTTTGGTTTTTATTGCGGGTTAGTTGGGTTAGGATTTGGTTTTTATTTGATTTGGAAACATGTCGGAAGAATTGGAGTTTGCGTTGTATTTTTTTTGGTTTAATTTGTGGGTTAATGTAACAATGGAGAGCAAGCACAGAGGACATGCCAGGATGTGTGTGGTGTGTGTGCGTGTTTTTCATGTGCGATTAAATGCGTCGTGTGGTCGGAGCGGAAAAAGTAAAATAAAATGTTAACAAATTAAGTCAAGCCGCAAAAAAAAATAGATATAAAATAAAAATATGCAGATTATAATGCTAACTTATTAAAGTTTATTTACAGAAGATTGCATTGATAACTATAATTAATATATAGAAATATATATACTTATACGGGGTGCTACAGAAATCACTGGCGTTTTAGAAGCACTTTTAATATTAAGATAAGTAAGCACTCGAATTTTTCGTGCTGGGTCCAGCTCTATGAAATTTTGTTCAAAAGCCACAGAGAAAGAGCGATCGAGAACCAGCCGACGACAGCAGAAAGAAGGCTTGCATATTGCAATACAATTGTATGGACATATTTTCAAGCATTTTTGATCTGTACGCCCACATACGCTCTTCCTGAAAGCGCATTCTATTACTCGATTTGTACGCTCTCAAATTTGTGACTAGGTACACTTTTTCGCCCTGGGTCCAGCTCTCTTGAAATTTAGTTTTAAAGCCAGAGAGTTTTAAAGACAGAAAAATGACTTGCATATTGCAATTCAAGTGTACGGAAGTATTTTCAAGTATTCTTACGCTCTTGCTTGAAGCACATTCTATTATTCGATTTGTACGCCCTCAAATTTGTAACTATTATATTGCTTGCATATTGCAATTCAAATGTATGCATCTTGTAATTAAAAGGTCTATGCAATTTATGACATATTTAACCCTAGTGATTTCTGCGACACTTCCGTAACGGAGCTCTGAGTAAAGTTTGCTAAATAAAATAAAACATAAATTTCTGATATATCATAATGCCAATAATTAAAGCACAAATTAAAGCAAAGCGAGTGATGCAGTGGCAGTTTTAACAGAAGGTCGGGAAATGTCACACAGATTATACAAGGTTATACATATGTATGTACAAATCAGTATCGGGAGGAGAGGGAAACCATAGATGGGAGGGGAAGGATTGTTATTGGAGACAATGCGAGTATAGTCCAATGCTTGGCCAATCGATATAGAGAAATGTGCAGAGAGAGTGGATCGGGGATTGGGGAGTTTGGGACAGTTCCGCGGTAGTACCAACAACAACAAACACACAGGAAACAGGGCACAGGATCGACGACACTTACCGGCAGCGGCTGCGTTGTTGGCGGTCGCACTATCATCGGACTTATTCTTGAATCCCAGGCCAGCTGTCGTTACGGAACACACGATGTACGGAATTGGGGACGGACGACAAGAAAACACGGGGCAACAACAACGACGGAATGAGAGAACAAGAGATGCAAAAGAAATGGTTGAATAATGGTGGGCTTATTTAGGGACTTTACCTAATCTTTTAGATATTCCCTCATTCCCTCATACTGGAGGTAATAACAATTATATATAACCCCCTGTTAGGAATTGACCCTAGGTATGAAACTACTAACTCAAACCAAATAAAAAATAGAGAAGTTTAGCACTGTTAAATGCTATACATACATAAATTGGCTATTCTTTATCTTTCTGCAACCCTTTGTAACCCTTGGTTACCCAGAATCTCACTATTAATATATATCCTCCAGTTAAAAGTAAACCCTAGATATGATAGTAAGTATTGTAAAAAAACGAAAATAAATATAGTCCGTGGCTAAGAGTTAATCCTTTAATTAGTTCCCTATTACTGACTGACGTCGAAAAATTTCGAACTATTCAAGGCAACCAAAGTAAAGATATCCCTCGGTTAAGAATTATCCCTATGCCTAACACTTTTTACACTATTAAAAGTAGCTGAGTTAAATTTAACCCCTGGTTAGGCGTAAAGTCCACATCTTACGATTAGAGCGATAATCAAAATGAATATATGTATAACCTGTTAAAAGTTAACCCTAGGTATGGCGCTATTATTGGTAAATGAAATATAACTCCTGGCTAACAGGTAACCAAAGTTAGTATAACCCACGAATAAGTGTTAACCCCTTTCTCAACTGCTTTACCTACTTTGAGCATTCCTTCCTTTACTTTGTATTCAAATAAAAAATTTTTAATGTAACCCCTTGTTAGAATTAAATATTTCCCCGGATAAGAGTAAACCCTATTGTGTCGAGCGTGTTTCGGCGTGTATGCTTGGCATGTGCATGTGGTTTTGTATATTTGTTTTTTTGTGTATTTAGTGTTTAAGGTGTGTGTGCATGTTCAGGTGTATGTTGTTTCCACCCGTATGTTCTTCCAAACTTTTGCAACAAAAGCAAAAAGCCTAACTAAGAAAGCATTAAGCGCGGCAAGCTGCGCAATACCTAGTTTAACAAGGGATATATGGGAGCGACGACTCCTTGGCTAATCTCAAACGTATTCGCTCACCCGTATTGAAGTCCAGGCCCTGGGTATCCACCAGGTACTGCAGGATGTCGCCCTGCTCCTCGAGATTCTCCGTTTCGCGTAGCATGGCGATCAGCTCCTCGACCTCTGTGTCCGCAAAGTTTGTGTCAGCACGATGGCGTTGGATTAGAATTTTTGGCACTGTTACTGATCAAGGATCGCATACGAATACGATGGTAAGGAAAACATAAACAGAAAAAGAAAACAAAAGCAGGAACGTAAAATTAACAAAAGGAAACCCAGGCCAGGGAAAGTTCCAAACAAAAATCATAATTCTGATGAGTTTTTGACTTGCTTGAACACTCTTAAAAAATATTTTAAAAATAACATTTCTACTTCCTAAAAAAGATATATATAAAGCAAATCAAAAACTTATGAACTTTCAATTGGAACCCAGTCGTAATTCAAATAGAAAAATATATAAAACTAACTCTCTTGTTGGCGGACAAACTCGCTGCGCCTGTCGATCGCCGATCTAGTACTGTTGTGCGGATCTACGGGATATATGTTCTCCCGGACGGATAGCTCATGGCCCAGCTGCCGCGGCGAGCTGGGGCCCTCCTCCGGTGTCGTGGCAAACACGCTGACATGGCTCTGCTTGTTGGGCTGCAGCCAGGGCGGTGGCACAATCGAGGACAGGCGGCGCTCGGTGAGTGGCGAGGGTCCCTCCATGCCCAGGTTGTCAGCTTTTGGACGAAATAATTAAGAATGGTGTACCTTTTCCCCTCTTCCGGGATGATGTGTACTCACAGTCCACATTGATGGAGCGCGTCTTCTTGATCGCTCCCTTGCAGGACATGCGGCGCCTGAGAGTCCGGGGACGCAGTTGTCCACCCCGCAGGTTCATGGTGCTACGATTGCTAAACGACCTGAGCAGATGCTCATCCAGATAGGTCTGCACATCCGGATGCAGGCGATCCGGATAACCGTCCTCTGTGCTGCCCAAGAAGCTCAGGTCCGTGATGGCGGAGGTGTTGAGGAAGTCCTTCAGGCTGCCCAGCATCACGCGAGTGCCGTTGATGTAGCCCGACTTGAGTTTCCTCATCGTCTGGATCATGGCCAGCGGTATCTTGTCCTGATCTGTGGCAGCACCCGAAGGGATCTTGTTAGCTTACACAGGCTCTTTTCTCGATTTTAGCTTCGGGTAATGGGGTGGATATGATTGGGGATGATGCTGGGGGATTCGGGATGATTGGGTTAGTAGGGGTAGCGTCTCTTAGTCACTACGGTTTGGTTAGTCACACAAAATAATACAGCGATTATCGATATATATAGTACGTATATATGCGTTTATTAACACAGCACACAGAGTTTCCAGCACCATCTCGGCAGTTTCTTTTTAGTTGCAAGCCAAGCTAGGAAATTAATTAGCCACAGCCACAGGGATTAGCAAGTCATTTTATATTTTAGTGACAGCAATTAGCAACTTGGAGGGGTCAAAGTTCAGATTAACCAAGTATTTCTTACTGGTCTCCTTTTAATTACCTTTTTAACCTAAATCTTATTTCTTTTTTGAAAATATGAATTTAGTTTAATAAATAGAAAAGGAAGTAGAAGATATCTCTTATAAAATGTACAAAACATTGGAAAAAAGAATAAATAAATATTATTAAAATGCCTGTAATGACATCCACTTTCAAATATAAAGTTATTTAAACTGACGGCTCGTCGTGTTTGGGTCCCGGTCGTGACATTTGTTTCTTAGAAATGTTATAGCCCTGTTCCACTGCAACATTCTGCTACATTATCGAGGATGGTCCGTTCATTTACACGGGGTCTCCCATAGGGGAGGATGGTACATCCAAAATGGACCGTCCGTCCATTCACCATTCGCCCCGAAGGTTTCTATACATACTAGAAAAAATACCGAACAAAATCGAAGTTCCAGCTCGGCATTTCGTGGTCGTCACGCAGTGGAATCACCTACATTCAATTTTTGAAAATATGTTGCAGTGGAACTTGTGTACATAACTTACAGACGCAATGTCTATTATAGGAAAATAACTTTCATTATCATGAAAAAAACCAAGATCACTTAATGCTCAGTTTTATATAAATTGAGAACTATTTGTTCTTAAATTAAGTAAAAAATGTTCATGAAATAAGTTCGGTTCGTTCGAAAATTAACCAAAAAATGTTCCTACATTTTATGAACAAAGCGAACGGTTTTTTTTTTCTGGGTTTTCTGTGTTAGAATTTAGGTTTAACTAAAGAACACTGAAGTAGAGTCTTAATTTATATTTTTTCATTGAAAAATTGTATATTAAATTGTTGAGCTATGTGATTTAAAGCAGGGGTCCGCACCACTACAGTCAAATGCCAACATTGCATTTGTATGAGTGAACATCGAACACTCTATGGCTAGATATGAGAAAAAAAAACAGCTAAAATATATTGTTATATGGCAAAAAAATTAGCTATAACCTAAAAACTAGCTATTTAACGCTAAAAAAAGCTAAATTTAGACACATGAAGTCAATTAGTCTTCACTGATTCTTCTGTTCTCTTTTGTGCATACTATGCGTGAGCGGCAGCGACGCCGACTGAGAAAAGTCCTATCCCGCGGGATAGGGCAGTGCGGACCCCTGATTTAAAGTGTTCTTTAGTTGTTTCGGAGTCTCTTTCCTATAGATTGAACGAATCCGTTGTAAATTTGATGGCCAATTCGTAACATAATCAAAGCTCCTTTCCACTTGAATGTGGTTCCTATTGCACAATTATCCATTTCATAAAACAGGGACAGGGATATATAATTAAGGCTCACAGGTTCATATATACACTGAAGGAAAAGGGAAAAGATAAAGGAGCAGAGAAATAGAGAGCGGAGGATAGCAGGCCATATTAACTAAGCAGACACAAGCGCGGGAAGAGGGATCACAGATCAGAGATCACAGGCCACAGGATCACAGGATCAGTTGCTACATCTACACTGGTTGTTGGCTTTCATGTGTGTGTTGAGTAATTCGCATATATAATAGGCATATATAGAGTGTGCCTTGGGTGCGGAGTGTGGGGAACAGTGGATTTGAGGATGCAGAAATCGAAGCAAGTTCGGTTTTGATTTGGTTTTGGTTTTTAGGGTAGTTACCTAGCATATAGTGGGTTGCCATTAGTGTGATTGTCGGCCTGCCCAACATGTGACGCCAATTGTTGGTCAAGAATGCTAAATTTGTGGTAAAATTGCTGGCAAGCAAGTCGGGATCGCGTGTTGTATAATATTCTTCATAGTCGATATGCTGTGTGTGGGGTATGTGTATCGTTGTAGTTGTAGTTGTTGTTGATTGTTGTTGAATTCGTTGTTGAATTTGTATTTGTTTTTATGTTTTTTTTCGTTTTGTGTTGGTTGCAATAGTTGAATGGATATTTGGTTGGATATTTTTAATACAAAAATAAAGAAGAGAAAGATTTTTGATTTTCAATTTGTTTTTTTTTTTCATAGTTATCTCTACATTTGGCCAATTTTGGAGAGTTGGGGAGTTTGAAAAGTGAGTTTAGAAGGTAATAAAAGTCCAGAGCAGAGCGTTGAGAAATGCAGTAACTTAAGTAACTAAAAACTAAGACTACACTTAACTAAAATTATGGAGAGATGATATAAGAAATAAAGTAAAGTACAGTGTGTGTTATACAGAGTATAGTGTCGAGAGTGTAAAGTGTGTAAGTGCCACAACCAAAACTAAAGGGAACTAAGGAGCTTACGAGAAATTAAGAAATAAAGTTGCCCAATGTTAACGATCACGATATCGAATATAACCGTCCGTTAAAGCAGTTAATGGTAAATTGTAAATATTCCATATTTATTCCATTTCTGTGTGTCTCGAAGGCAGTGAGAGTTAGCTCGTAACTGACACACGACAAACAGGAATCAGAAGCCGATTTCTCAATGTCCAGTTAATATTTATCAGTCCAGTTAATATTTATCGAAGAGATAAGCTGGGTTCTAGCAGAAATGGCATTTCTCATGGACTTAAATGAGAATAAACACTTATTTGACCGTCATTGGTTTTACAACGCATTTTATGAGGGTTGCAGCTTCTCGTTTTCTTAACCTGCGGTCAAATATTTAACTTCACAAACCGAAACGAAGGGTTAGGGGAAACCTTTGTGAGAATTAAATCTTAACTGGCAGACGACAAACAGGAGTTAGCAGTCGATTTCTCAATGTCCAGTTAATATTTATCGAAGAGATAAGCAGGGTTCATTGGTTTTACAACGCATCTTTTGCGGTTTGCAGCTTCTCTTTTTCTTAACCTGCGGTTAAATATTAACTTTACATTGAGAAAACCGAAACTAAGAGTTAAATGAAACCTATAACTATGTACTCCATGTTCTAGCTACAATATGGTTATTGTTTTTAGGGAAAACGAAATCGAATCGAACATTGAGCAACCAATTTCAGTAAATTGCCTAAACGAGAGAGTTAACAATTAAAGTGAATGGTGCATATGTGTGTGTGGTTTGTCGTGTCATGTGTGCGTGTCAATTAATTGATAATAAAAAACATGACCAATACCAAAAAAAGCAAACCCTTGCAAATTAATCAAAAAATCAAAAATCAACACAGAGCAATTTACAAAAATAGAAGGGAGAACCCGCGCACAGACAACAAAAATAAATGGGGTAAATTAACAATATTTAAACTAAATAAAAGAAGGGGGTATGGAGTGAAGAGTAAGGGACTTTAGGAGGTTCGGTTCTCCCATCTCTCTTTCTCTCTCTCACTCTCGGTGGACCGACCTAGATGGATGCGCTTCAGCACGAGGGTGACCAGCGGACGACCCAGCAGATCCCAAGCGGACTTGAGGAAATTGATCTCGCCCTTGAGGATGTCGATCATGAGTTCGTTATCGGAGGCGATATAGAAGCGCGACAGGTCGGCGAACTGATAAACGGCGTGATATATAAACGTAATAAATCATAAGTCAATCAATAGGAATCAGGGATGCAAACCGAGATGGAGGTTGCCAAAAAAAGTTACTCCTAACATTACTATCTACGTTCTCTTTAGCTTTTATAAGGTATTCAAGCTGACATTACATTTAAAATTATGCATTAAGTCCAAGGAACCGGCGTTTTAACCTTTCTACGCCTTGTCTTATAAAATATACACGAGCAGTATAAAGAGTTTAGTATAGATTTAATACTAAATAGTATCAAATGCATATTTTTATACTCTGTAGCTTTAAATGTGTATTTTCGAGTATTATTTGTATACGAACCTACATCGAAAATTCGATAACATATCGCCTTAGCTGGCGTTAGTGATTTTTCTCATGACTTGGTGCAGATTAGTATTATTTTTATACTGTCGTAGTATCAAATTAATAAGCATCTTATTATGAAATTTGTAATATTCAAGAGTATAGAATTAATGCAGCAATAGTATAGTTTCTTTTTGGTTGTAGTTAACCGATAAATTATAAAGTTTTTGCTTTTTTCAATTTAGGCATTTACCAATTCGTCAGTTAGCATCCCTGGAACATCTAATACGATAGAATAGTGTAAAAAAACAGAACGAGGAAATTCCAGGGTCTTTCGGGAAGAAGAGGTGGCCAGGATTCGGTGGTAGCAACCGGAAGATGGAGTCACTCACCTGCGGTGTAAAGGCAAATATGCGATCCTTCAGCGAGTACAGCTTACTGGTGCTGAGAATGCCCACGTCGCGCGACTTCCTGCCGCTCAATCCCAGCTTCCGGTTGCGCCCGAGGTACGTGTACAAGTGGCTCAGAACGCGGGCGGGCTGCACCTCAATGGGGGCCACCTCGGCGATCGTCTGGACATGCAGATCATGCTCGGCCAGCTTGTCCCGGATCTCATTATCCTCGGCAATGATCACCACCTGGACGACAACGTCGGGCTTCTTTTGTGCGCCCAGACGGCGATTGAGTGGATCCAGCTCGCCAACGGCCAGGAAACCCTGAATACATACGAATAACAAGTTAAAATAACTCAAAAGAAAGAAGAGGCCGAAGCTTACCTCCTGCAGCAGTCTGCCGAGAATGAAGAGCGACTGACCCCAGAGGAAGGGACACCGGCCGACCACTTCGCGGACCTGAGAGCCCGGCTTCTGGTACTCAAAGCCCACCAGATCCTGCGGCACCGCATAGCTCTCGGGCACGAGCAGTGTGCCGTCCTCGGAGCGCACCATAATCTTCTCCAAGCGATCGGCATACTCCTGCACCGAGCGCTTGTCGCTCTGAAAGGCATGGAACAGGATCAGGTAGCAGTAGAACAGCGGCCACTCGCACTCGATGTTCTCGAACATGCGCAGCTCCCAGCGCTCGTAGTAGAGCCGCGAGGGGTCTTCCTTTGGCGTGCGGTAGCCGTCGCGCAGGAACCGCTTGCACCCGTACTTGCCCTGCAGGCGCGACAGGATGGCGTCCTTCGTGTTGTGTATGAGCTGGGCATCGTCGACGGCAAACGCTGGGAAGCCGATGACGCACAGCAGCCCCGAATCCAGCTCCTTGCTGTTGGACTCGCGCGGCAACATCGACTGGAGCACCGCCTGGCACTTGTGCGCCTCGTCGGCCAGCACATGGATGACACTGGCCGGGCCACCGCGTGCTCCGAACAGATCCAGCTCGTTCATGGCCTCCAGAGCGGCCTTGGCCATGCCAATGGAGCTGGCATTCAGCTCGGGTTCACCTGTAAGTAGGTATTTGTGGGTATTTGGGGGATTTGGGGAATTAAACAATGTATGCGCACCATGGTTGGTCTTGTCGCCCCGCTCCCAGATGCCATAATCTGGGATGGAGTACGCCGACTCGATGTAAAACACCAGATTCTGGATGAACGAGACTTCGTCCAGCGAAAAGACGATCTGTAGGCCGGAGGCTGTCATCTGGGCCAGGATCAGGAGGTACAGCGACACCGCATCGATCTGCAGATGACCCCACTCATTGTCGCCGACCACGGGCAGGCCGTTCTTGCTCGAATACTTGGCGTGGAGGGAATCGTACGGGCTCTGCGTCATCTTGAACTTCTCCACCTTGTCCTTTTGGTTCATCATGGCCATGAGCAGGCCGCGCATCAGCTTCACACAGCTCTGTTCCAGCTCGTAGCACTTGGCGCGATCCTCGTCCTGATCGGCGATCTTCTTGTACGCCATCGAGAGGCCCCACACGGCCAGAATGCAGTACACATTGTCGCGGATCCAGGCGTGCGAGTTCACATTGGAGGCGGGAAAGAGGCCGGTGACGGGCTCCTGGTGGGCCAATATCAGCCGGTGGACGATGCGTTGATAGTAGTCCAGACGAACGCCCGAGTTGCTCCGTGATCGCATGGCGGCTGTGGCTATGGACCGGAACTTTGCTCCTTTCCCCGTCAGTTTGTCTGTAAAAATACGTTACAATATGTTTTCAAGGGTATTTTCGAAAGCTTCTAGAGCTTGTGCCTCTTGTTTACACCAAACGCAACGCACGGCGCACGGCGCGGCACGCTCACTTACATAATGTCGGATCGGATCGGGTTGGATCGGATCGGATAGTTTGTTTTGGTGGTTCTTCGGTGACGGAGGAGTGAGAGGTGGTGGCTTCTTCGGCTTCCCCCCAATATTCCACTCTCTGCCCGCGGAAATCGCTCCTCGGTTCACCTATTCACCCCGCACGCTAGAAGAATCCCTAGAATCCGCTGCTGGCGCTCATTCTCCAAGGTTCTGGTCGGTGGAGTGGCACGCACTGCTGCACCGTGCGTAATTCCGTGCTTTTTCGGGGTTACTTACTTGCCGTATAAATTGTAATTATAATTAAAACTAAAGCAAAATGTCAACTCAATGTCACACGCAGTGTGACCAACGGATGTGCGGGGCAAAAACGCTAACTACTCTGCCTCTCGCTGGCGGCATAAAAGGAAAAAGGCAGAACGAGTGAATCATTTAAAATCTTCATATAAATAAATATATCATTTAATTGACATTTAACGGCTTACGGTTGTCTTAAATAAGCATTATTAAATGGTACATGTTATGGTGTATTTTTCATTTAAAATACCAAAGTTTGGGATACTTTTGTAAAAGGAAGTAATGATATAATTTTGTTAGCCATCAAATAAATAACAATAAATAACGTTTAATGTCTTAAAACGGTGCTGCTTTTAAAACTTTAATTTGAAACGTTAGATCTTTTATTGAGTGCACAAAATACTAAAATGTAAAAGCTATGAACGAAAAATTACCAGAAAACATTGTGCTTTTTATATATTTAAATCCTTGGGCGCCAAAAGTTATATAGTTAAGGTTTATAATATTAAAAGAAAAGGTCTTCAAATCATTGTAGAGTTACAAATTTACTTAAATTGTAATATATGAGTAAAACATAAGCTTGTTTTTAATATTTAACGCACAAACTGATGACGAATAACTCGCATCATTATTACAATATAAATATGTATTTATGCATTTATTCATTGATAATTAATGCTGAAAAGCAGCATCGCATGGAGTACCTATCACTGGCCAGATCAAAGTGCACTAGAATTTCAGGTTTTACTAGCCGCGAGAGGCTGTAATTTGCACTTGGGAAATGTTCTCATGGGTTTCCAATTCCCGATAAGCTTTTTTTGTTGTTTTGATTCAGTCTCGAAGCCATGGGCCTGCGATCTGGCGCCTTCATCTCCGGCTACTACCTCCTCTGCTGCTGCTTAGTGGCGTTCAGTTGGGCAAGTAAGTTTACTACATGTCCCTGCATCTCCTGTCTATGGAAATATCTAGATCTTAGAGACTATATGAACTAGAGCTACCATTACAGGTTGAAAATCAAGTTTATTTTAACGAAAATTCCAGAAAAGTTCATAACATTTAGTGTAATTTAATTTGAATCCTTACCCGCCCTTTTCAGAGCCTCGACTGCACTTTGGCCGCTGCCATGGACAATCCACCGGAGGCTTGTGCCTGCCCAGCGACGAGTGCCAGGAGGAGAGCAGATATCACGAGGCGGCCACCGAATGCTTTCATCTGGTTTGCTGCCTGATGAAGGCCAAGCCCTACTCCCAACTGACGGAGGATTACTGTCTCATTGAGCCGGTGCCGCGCATTGCCAACGGGGTGGTGACCAACATCCGGGACTTCCCCTGGATGGCCATGCTGCTCTACAGCAACGATGGCCAGCACTTCGAGCCCAAGTGCGGTGGCTCGCTGCTGGGCAAGAAGTGGATCGTGACCGCCGCCCATTGTGTGGCCTCAGGCAATGCCCGGCCGCAGCGCGTCCGTCTGGGCGAGTGGGACTCCCGGAACAAGTCCGACAGGGCCCACGATTATGCCATCAAGCGGGTGATAGTCCACGACCAGTTCCTGCCCAGCGAGCGCACGACGGCCAGCGATCTGAAGAAGTACTCCAACGACATTGCCCTGCTGCAGCTGGGCGAGAACGTCACCTACACCGAGTTCATCCAGCCCGTTTGCCTGCCTTGGCTACCGGCCGGCATTGCGCCGCGAATCGATGCCTATGCGAACAACTACCTCACCATCTCTGGCTGGGGCCGCACCAGCGAGAGATCCCTGGCCCTGAGTCCCGTGAAGATGAAGGCGTTGGTCAGTGGCTGGACCCAGGACGACTGCAAGAAGCACTATGCGGATGTCGGACCCGGGCAAATGTGCGCCGGCGGCAGTCGCCTCTCCGGCCAGTCCGCCAGCTGCCAGGGCGATTCCGGGGGCCCGGTCATCGATGACAACCAGCTGGTGGGGATCATTTCGCTGGGCAAGTACCGCTGTGGATCCGTTAGCGGACCGATGGTATTCACCAGGGTGGACCACTATGTGACCTGGCTGGAGGAGACCATGAAATCGAGCGCATAATAAACCCAGATAGTTTCCTCGAAAGTAAGTTAAAGCCTCAGATTTCTGTGTTACGTCAAGATCCTGTGATTATTATTCAAGTTTTGGAGTAGTTAAAAAAAGTTGTTGGGCGACGATGATGAAGGTAATGATGGTAATGATGATAATGATAATGTAGGGGCTCGGGCAATGGTGATCCTCTCGCTCTCGCTAAAGCTAAAGCTAAAGCTTTCTCCCATCTAGTCGCGCCGGCTGCGCTTACTCCGATCCGAGTGGCTGCTGCGCTCATTGTTCTTCTCCTCGGCCCGCTTCGGCGCCTTCTTGGCCATGTTCAAGAACTGATCCAGACCGAAGGGATCCTCCTCCTTCTCGAACTCAACGGGCCCGCTCCGCTGGCCGGTGGCTGCCTCCCGCGAGGCGCCCGAGAATTGCTTGTCGGGCACGAAGCGCTTCGTATTTACAATGGCGTCCAGGTCGCCGCCATAATTATCGCTATCCGCCTGCTTGCTGGGCCTGTAGATGTGGGCGCCGAGGGTGTTGGAGTCGCGCCACGGCTTGTCGTACACATTGTACGCCTCATCGTCCCCGTAGCCCGAGTCCATGCCCTTGGTGGTGTTGAAGAGGCGCTGATCGAAGAGGGTCTCCCCATTGCCCTGGCCACTCTTGGCCGGCAGGCCCAGCGCGATCTGTTCGGAAATATCGCGCTCCCGCTCTCGCTGCAGCTTGGAGCGCTTCTCCGGCGCTGCCCGCTGTAGATTACGATCACGCTGGCGCTCTCTCTGACGCTCCGCTCGCAAATCGTTGCGTTCGCGTGCCTCGGCACCGCCACCGCCGCCGCCGCCGGGTGCTCCCGAGCCGGAGCCGGAGCCCGAGGGTTCCGCTGCCTCTGGATTGCGCAGACCGGCACGCTCTTCACGCGCCCGCTGCGCCATCATGCGCAGCATTTCCTCCTTCTTCTCCTTCTCCTTTTGGGCCAGCTTCTTCTCGAGCTGGGCGCGGGCCTCCACCGCCTCGCGCGCCTTGCGATCGGCTATGTACAGCGCCTCGGCCATCTTGGCGAACTTCTCGTTGATGTGCACCTGCTGCAGGCCTCGTCCGTCGGCCGCCAGGCGCTTGTCGAGCGGAATTGTGTAACCTGTGGGCGGAATTTACGAATTTTAGAGACAAACTATCAAGGGACCTAATTTCAAGGGTATATTCACCTTTGGCGTTCTTCCAGTTCGATATGCAGGGCGGGATCTTCCACTCCTTTTGCTCCTTGACCGTCACCTTGCGGGACGGCGAGTGGAGGACGGGCGCTGGCGGTGACGGCGGTCCCCGCGGTATCTTCTTGTTGATCCGGAACTTGGGCGGCTCCATGGGGTCCAGCTGAGCCTCCACCATCCGTATGACACGCTGCTTGGCCCCCGAATTGAAGGCGTCGCCCTGCTGCGACGGCGTATACCGGATGTACTGGGCGGGTCCGGCCTTTTGAGCATGGCGAACGGGCAGCGCAGAGGTGATCTTCTGATTAGTCAGCTTCTCCAGCGCCAGACGCGTTTCCTCGGTGGTTTCCGCCACCGTTTCCTCGTCCGGTCGCATAAGCTCATCGGCGTCTTCGGCCAGAACTTCGGCCGGCAGCAGTTGCGAAATGGATGAGTACACAATCTTATCCTTGCCATGTCCCTGACGTGCTATGGCATCGTACTTGATCTTGCCCTTGTCATCCAGCCGCACAGCCAGCGCATCCGATTTCTTGCCCACATTTCCGGGGGCTCCCAGGCCTGCAAGAGAGCGATAGAAAGCTTGTAAGACCTTTGCCAGCTTAGCTGCAAACTAAACATAATACGCAAAAAAGCATATGCAAGCATCTCGGGAGAAAGTCCTCTGAAAGCTCACCCAACGGATACTGCGCCACATGGATCTCGGGAAAGGCGCCGCCGTCGCCGTAATCGGCCTCCGTCCGTGGTATCCAATCCTTGCGCTGTCCGTAAGGCGGAGCAGCGATTTTGGCGGAGACCAGGGCTCCGATTTTAGGTGCTCCACGGGCAGCCAAGCGACGCTCGTCCTCGCGGTCCCAAACCGCATTTGTCGGCGTGGGCAGCAGGCTCGACAGCGACATCTCTCTTTTGATTTATTCCCTCTATTTCCTTGGTAAGCAGCCAACTTTTTCCCGATTTATGAGCACTAAAAAAAAATACAATGGAAATTTGTGGAAAAAACACGCACACTAGAGATGGAAAATCATCGATGTTGGCATCGATAACGTTGATGTTTTTGTAAAAGCAATGCAATGCCTGCGGGGTTGCCAGACTGTGTGTAGACTATGGACGAGTACGGTCACTCTTCGGGATAGGCGCTGCCAACTTATATTTATAAAATGTTATGTTTATAAATTATGTTAATAAATAATAAATATTAAATAAATAATAAATATTATTAATAAATAAATAATAAATGTTAATTTCCAATACCGCAGAAAACGTTTTGAATTGTTCAGAGCCATTAAAAATAGGATCAATGTAAGTCGATATATCGCAGCCCATCGCTGGAAAATACCAGCTGATGACTATCGCAGCGCACTCAGCCAGCCGCCAGCAGTGCCATCCCTGGCAACAAAGACAACAAAATTAAAGTTTGTTATTTGGCGAAATATACAATGTACACATTGCTACACGGCTTTTACAAGTACATGACACAGAAGGATGACTACTGCGTTGTGATTCTGGGCCTGGACAATGCGGGCAAAACGGTAGTTTTACCCCAAAGCTTTCCAATTTCCAATTTATACACGTCCTCAAAACGTTCTTCTTCTGATCTCATCCAAAACCTACTACCTGTGTATTTGATGTGCCCACGTAGACCTACCTGGAGGCCGCCAAGACCAAGTTTACGCGGAACTACAAGGGCCTGAATCCCAGCAAGATCACAACAACGGTCGGCCTCAACATAGGCACCATCGATGTACAGGGCGTGCGTCTCAATTTCTGGGATTTGGGCGGCCAGCAGGAACTGCAGTCGCTGTGGGACAAGTATTACCAAGAGTCGCACGGCGTCATCTACGTGATAGACTCCAACGATCGCGAGCGTATGGACGAGTCCAAGATTATCTTTGGTATGGGATTTTTATTATATCTCGTAAAAACTCTGGAAGTTTAGTCTTTATAAAAGTTACAAAGTTACAGTTTACATTAGCAAAACTTTATTGAGAACATACATATATACATATTCTTAATTCCCCTTTCACACTACGCTTATTTCCAGACAAAATGATTAAAAACGAACTACTCTCCGGTGTGCCTTTACTTATTTTGGCCAACAAACAGGACTTGCCGGACGTGATGGGAGTGCGCGAGATTAAGCCAGTGTTCCAGCAGGCCGGTGCCTTGATCGGTCGTCGCGATTGCCTAACCATTCCTGTGTCCGCCCTCCATGGCGAGGGCGTTGATGAGGGCATCAAGTGGCTGGTGGAGGCCATCAAACGGCATGCGGTGGTGAGGCCGCCGCGGGAAAACGATTGATCCCGGTAGGGAATCGGGGGTTGGCTTTAACTAGACATGTATTTTTGTACCTTTTAAGGCTTAGGACTACGCTTATTTGTGTAATTGGGCGGGGCGAGATGTGTGAAATACTAATTATATGCTGTTCTAAATGCGGCAGATTGCCTTGCCCACTTTATCTAGCCAAATGCCTTGTAACTGGGTCTTAACTAGATTGTTATTTTATAGCATGTCATTTGGGCAACACGTTGGGGTTTTTGTTCTCATCTTTTACAGATGTCGAGGGCACTTTTATCAGTGCAGTTCCTTAGGACTTTCTTGCTGACTTTTCAGACTCGTCGGCAATGTATTATTTGTTTCTATTTCATGGTTTTTCTTTTCAAATTAACCGGAAAAGATCTAAGAACTCTGTCCGGCTTCCTTCAATTTCCATCGCCAAAGGTTTGTTTGTAACTGTGGCAGTTTCGTCGCTCTGACTGTCGTATAATTGTGGAATCGGGAGCTCCCTTCGTTCCATTCCAGCTTTATCTAACAGCGCTCGCGCTACCTCGATGGCGGTTGTCAATGACGCTTCTGCTTATCCGTATAAAAAAGAGAAATAAACGACCAGCCGGGATTGCTGCTGGCTTTCGGTGTATGTGTGTTGGATCCCACGACGGCGGGGCCATTATCAGGCAATAGATAAGTGTGTTGTAGTTTCGCTGTGCCACCAAAGACAAAAACAACAGCACCCAGGTGTGTGAGTTGCACCGCCGGAATCGTCAGTCTTCCGCAGGAGTTTCCACCGCTCAGGCCGTAAGTGATCGGCTACGAGAGTCGGAAAATCAGAGCGCTCGTCGTTACCTACTATTACCTGTTGCCTGTTAGTGTACATTAGATAACGCATACACAATATATGGAGCACCAACGCGTTTCGTGCTTATCGCGGCCATTTCAGTCGGTTTAGTTTCGTTCCAAGTGTTTGCTGTGACAAATCCCCCTTCACCCGCAGAAATCATGTATCCATACTACGAGCAGGACTGGAGCGTTCTGCCGCCGGAGAACAATCGCAGGTGAGATGCGATGACCATCCGAATTGGATTGGGTTCTCCCAGACCCCAGAGCCACCAAGGAAGACATATGCAAATCTTTTTAAAAATGTGTTTAAAAAGTGACGTTATCGCGGCGAAGTGTGACCGTGCTTTTAGCGGTTCTAAGTATTTTTTACTTTCCGTGTGGCAAAAAAAACGTTGAATCACCGTTCTTTCGAAATAGTATATAAATTATTTTTTAAACTTAGTCCGTCGTGGATCGAAAACTACGGAGTTTGTTAATCACAATAAACTCATCAGCGATCAGCTGCGTTCATCAGCGCATTGATCGATTTCAGCTCCGGGTTTCCCGGTGAAACTGACTCATATTATTATTACGGTGATTATAAGTAAGCCCTAACGTTTTTAAACTTGGTTATTTTCATTCTCCAAATTATTCTTTGAAAGCGGTATTTATCCGTTAATTAAAATTCGATATGTTTTTTCAACCTCCTTAAAATACCAATAGCACCTTTACCAAATAGTTATTTCTCGTAGCCAAACAAGTGCGATTAAAGGTGCCACAAAATGTTAATGTTTTGTTTTTTTCCCTTCAAATAAAACCGTCTAAATATACTACATTTTGAATAATTAAAAAAAATCATATAATACCATAGTGGTGTGATTAGAGGATCCGAATATTCGAACGAAAGCAATTATTTAAAGTAAAATAGTAAAATTGTCCAATAAGAAAATCTACGATCATATCGCACATTTTAGCGCTTCTTTCCTCCTACACCCACTGTATGCCAGACGCGCTAGTGCATTTACGTGTCACGCGCTAGTACATTTCTGCGACTGCTTGTAATTATCGGCCTCTCGCTCGCACCCACTACTACTGTTGCGCTCATCATCAACATATTCTCCACGAACATTTTTTTTACTTGTTACGTTGATTTTGTGGCGTTAAATCGGAAAAATAACGATAACCAGCGGCCGTGCGAACATGTGCTAAGCGTAATTGCAGTGGTAGAATAACAAATTAACCAACATTCCAGTCGAAAAAAACAAACGTGTGTGCGTGTGCGGTGTGTGTTGAAATTTTTTGTCGCGTTGTAAAAATTTTGCATTGGTAGCGGACGCAGAAGCGGTCGCGAAGGGCAGGTGGTTATAATTTAGTGCTAATGAATAACTGAAAAGCACCGAGCCAATAAGGGTTTGTGCCAGCATTTTCTGTAGATTTTCTTCTTGGCCAAAAGGAGCATACGCTAGGCGTGTGTGTGCATGTGTCAATTGTAGCTGTGTGTATGCGAGTGTGTGTGTGTGTTTGCCTTCCAGTGAATCGCATAAATTAGCTGGCGAAAAATCACAAAAACAAAAGAGCATTGAAAATCACACATTAACCCTACGTGTTAACTATACTATATAATATATGTAGTTGGTGACGTTTTTGTGATTTCCTACAAGAGGAACAATCGATAAATTGTCTATCGATGACGGCAGCTGTTTTGGGCTTTTAACGAAAAAGAAAAAAAAAAACGAGAACGTTAACACACCACGAAATTTTGGTAAACAAGTTGTAATTCAAATAACTGCGAAAACCCAATTGGATTTTCTTTTGTTTCTGCACTTGTGTGCCTGTGCGTGGGTGTGCGACTTTGGCTTTAATTATTTAATCAATTTGCATTGGGCTCGCAGATTTGTCAGCCTTTTGTTTTTTTTTTTTTTGTTTTTTTGTTTAACCAAAGATCATGTGTATATTTGTATAGAGGCACACGCATGCACTCACACACGCACACACACATTGAGATGTCAAGTTTTTGTAGTTCAGTTTCATAACAACAGCGATCAGCGGCAATTGTTACTTTGCTGCTGCTGCTCTTATTTATCTATTAAAACTTTTTATATATTTCCACATTGCATTTTAGTAGCTGCGAGTAGTGAGCGAGAGCGAGCAAGAGTGCAACAAAATAGCGGCCGGCTGGTGTGCCCGTGTGTGTGTGTGTGTGTGTGGGAGTGAGGGAGTGTGTGTGTGTCTGTGCTGTGTGTGTGTGAAAGATCTGCAAAGAAAAAACAACCGTTAGTCCGTTTGGCGGTCTTGTGTTGTTGCCGCGCCGCCCAGCAACAAAAAGAAAACACGAAAAGCGCGTAGGCCGGCAGAAAAGACACAACAAAAAACAAAGTGAATAAGAAGCGGAAGAGCGGAGCAGCAGGCAAGCTGATTCAACGTTTCTCGCCTCCACAATGAACTCCGAGCATGGGTAGGCCTCCTCCTCTATAGAACCCCCGATCCCCCGAACCCCATAAAAGTCCCCATCGCTTTATCCCGTACAATTTACTCATTAATTTCCTTTCGACAGATTCAATCCTGCCTTCAATATGGCCACCATACGGCAAGCATTCACAGAGGCGGTGGAGAGAGGTAAGTAGAGAAGAAGGGGGGGAGAGGAGGCAGAGATGTGGGGGGGGGTCCCAACAATCCTTGGTAGAGGTGGAGAAACATCGATGAAAACATCGATGCATCGATGTTTTTGAAATGCTTAGAAGCATCGATGTTTTGTGGGGAAACATCGATGTTTTTGTCACATCGCTAAAGTAAGGAAAAACAATTTTAATTTATGTTAGAGGAATTTTGTTTTCTTTTTTTATAAAAACAACGAAAAAATTCGATGTTTTTTACCATCGATGTTTTTTATTTAAACATCGAAAAACATCGATGTCTGCAAACATCGATGTTTCTCCACCTCTATCCCAAAGATCCTTGGGCATATCTCTCGATAACTCGATAACTCTCGATAAGTGTCAATAATTCAAATAATTTCCCATATGGGAATCCTTTAAGAGATGCTATCGCTGGAATAAGCTTAAAAATCCGAAAGGGAATTAAAAATAACCAAAAAAAAAATGGGGAGAGGAGGCAGAGATGTGGGGGGGTCCCAAAGATCCTTGGGCATTTCTCTCGATAACTCAATAACTCTCGATAAGTGTCAATAATTTCAATCATTTCCCATATGGGAATCCTTTGAGAGATGCTATCGCTGGAATAAGCTTACAAAAACGAAAGGGAAATAAAAATAAATGCGATCTCAAGTGTAGGCACTTACTCCTCCTCAGTTGCCGGCCTCTAGTTAATTTACATTTTGCATCCCACACGTCTCCAACAGTCAGAATGCCAACGCCCACACGCCTGCGCGATCTCATCCGACAGATACGCGCCGCGAGAACCGCTGCCGAGGAGCGGGCGGTGGTCAACAAAGAGTGCGCCTACATACGGAGCACGTTCCGCGAGGAGGACTCTGTCTGGCGGTGAGTCATCTGTGCCATACCATGCCACCTACCATATTTAATTGCTTCC
This sequence comes from Drosophila asahinai, assembly GCA_008042795.1. NCBI lineage: Eukaryota > Metazoa > Arthropoda > Insecta > Diptera > Drosophilidae > Drosophila > Drosophila asahinai. The sequence continues at coordinate 58,863 of VNJZ01010634.1, forward strand.
CCTCTTCTTTGGTTGCTCCTGCTCCTGCTCCTGCTCGCGCACAGCTGTCGCAACATTGCCAAGCTGCTGTACATACACATGCTCGGTTATCCGGCTCACTTTGGCCAACTGGAGTGCCTTAAGCTGACGGCCAGCACGCGTTTCACGGACAAGCGGATCGGCTATCTGGGCGCCATGCTGCTGTTGGACGAGCGGCAGGATGTCCACTTACTCATCACCAACTGTTTGAAAAAGTAAGTGTAAGAGAACCAGCTGGGAATTAGCTTTCCGTTTAACTTCAATCAATGATCTAAACCCTCACTCATCTCCCCATCTTGCAGCGACTTGAACAGCTCGACGCAGTTTGTTGTGGGCCTGGCTCTGTGCACTTTGGGTGCGATTGCCTCGCCGGAGATGGCCCGGGACTTGGCCAGCGAGGTGGAGCGTCTGATGAAGTCGCCGAACACGTATATACGCAAGAAGGCGACACTGTGCGCCTTTCGCGTCATTCGTCGAGTGCCGGAGCTAATGGAGATCTTTCTGCCGGCCACGCGATCCCTGCTCAGCGAGAAGAATCATGGTGAGTAATCGAAGCTCTCAGCACTAACTGATGGCATAACCCATAACTCCCATTTGCAGGCATTTTGATCACTGGCGTTACGCTGATCACGGAGATGTGCGAGAACAGCTCGGACACACTGATGCATTTCAAGAAGGTAAGTGTGGTCGTGGCCAGCGACGGTCCACGGAACGAGTCCCTAGGCAGTGGCCACCACTTACTTCAACCGCCACACGGCCACTGCTGCTGCTCCTGCCGCTGCATTTGGTTTTTCTCTACTCATTTTTGTGGCTAAAAGCGCCCCCAAAGAGCGGGTTTCCGATATTTTTGTGTAAAGTTATCGCGCCCATAAATTAGACGTAGTTTATGCCCCGCTATATCTGTCTTTGAGTCTCCATTTCCCCATTCTATATATATTATATACATTTTTGGTTTAATTTGCCGATTTAGACACTCTCCTATCCTCCTTCATTTTTCGTTTTGATCAACCTGTATACTTACGATTTTTTAACGCTTGTTTGTTTTTTTGATCGAATTCGAAATACCGCGCAAAATGAACACAAAATGAAATTTGTTGTAATTTGCTTGCCAGGATAGCGGAAATCGAGAGGTATGATTGTTGTGCCATAAACTATAGAATACAAACCTGTTACGCCTTTTACTACCTACCCCGCACACTATACACTTGTATAAAAATATGTAAAAAGTATCATTTTGTATTGAATTTCTCCTACGCCTATGTTGTTGCCTATGTATATGTCTCAAAGCAGCGATTATTATGTATTGTTAATATTATTATTCAGATGCATAGGCACTTGTTGTTCCAAGTGGATGGGTGGAGCTTCGTTAAGGCAATAGATGACGGTTTTGGCTCGTATTTACTTTGATATGTACATACATATCTCAGATACTTAATGACACCTTTTTTTATAATTTGTGAGGAAACTATTTAGGGCCGGTTTCTACCTTCAATGTCAAACTGCCTGATAACTATCTGTCCGGAAAAGATAATAACCATATATACCTATCGTAAAGTAAATCGGTTTTCTGCCCTCCTCAAATTAATCCGAACGAAAAGAATAACATAGTTCGTTAACTATGCTGTTAACTATCGATTACTGCTGTAAAGCACCGAACTGTGCTTTGATTGCAATAAGTGTGCAAAGCGGTTTAAAGTATCCTCGTCTTCTTCACTTGACTATCGGAAACTAGCTGTGCTTTTGCCGAGTCGGAAAAGATTTAACATGGAGCTCAAAGCTCTCACATTTACACGATAGAAAACAGCAACATTTTGACTGTGGGGGGTACAAACATACTCTTAATATTGCCTTGAATCTGTTTAAATATTTTCTCAATACTTTAAGGCACGATCCTTAGCTTTCTAGATAAACCTGTCCTAAAGCAAATTGGTTTTCTGCCCTCGACGTGAAAGAATAACATAGTTATGGGTAACTGGTAATCGATAATGGCTGTAAATCACCTAAGTGTGCTGTAAGGCGCAACCACATGGTTGCTTTGGTTATCGCAAGCACTGAAAACAGCTTGGCTATCGGAAATCGGGTGAAATCAGATTTGACAGAAAGTCCGAGTCCCTGTCAAAGTTAGCTCTCTCTATCTTACGATAGGCAACCAAATTTTCTTAGCCGGGCTTTAATATTTTTTAATGCCTGAGTGGTGAAGGCCAAACTAGCTTAAATAACTCAAGTGCTGTAAGAGGAGAGCCATCTATTTTAAGACTACAAGTGCTTATGCAGGGGTCCCGCTTTAGTCGCCATTAATTAGTCCAATGTTTATTCCATTCAACATACATTTCGCACAGACATATACATAATAATCAACGGAAATTCATGTTTCGGTCCGAAGATATTTCAGTTTTTTTCGATCCAATTGCAATTTTTGGTAGGCCTTGAAATCTTTCCTCACACGACGACCTGTACATATGTTTTTGGTAGATGGTCCTGAGATGGGGCCTTAGTTTCTCTACGTTTCATTTGCACTTTAAAGTCCTTTGTCTTTCACAAACACACACGACACCAAGCACCAGTTTTACGCTCACACACACACAATTTTCCGTATTTTTCCGCCTAAACTCATGCTTCCTGTATGGCTACGTATTTAATGTATTTTGTAAAAAATAATAACCCCGTATATAGATTGTGCCGAACCTCGTGCGCATATTGAAGAACCTGATTCTGGGCGGCTATTCGCCGGAGCACGACGTCAGCGGGGTGAGCGATCCCTTCCTGCAGGTGAAGATACTGCGGCTACTCCGCATACTTGGCCATAACGATCCGGATGCATCCGAGGCGATGAACGATATCCTGGCTCAGGTGGCCACCAACACGGAGACGAGCAAGAACGTGGGCAATACGATCCTCTACGAGACAGTGCTCTCCATCATGGACATACGGTGAGTGATGCTTACCAAATAAATAATAAACAAAGGAAAGTAACATTTTACCCTAACTTGATGCCTTTTTTCTCTCAAATACTCCAAACAGCTCGGAGGGCGGTCTGCGCGTTCTGGCCGTAAACATTTTGGGTCGTTTTCTGCTCAATTCGGACAAGAACATCCGGTATGTGGCACTGAACACGCTGCTGCGGACGGTGCATGCGGACACGTCGGCGGTGCAGCGGCATCGCACTACGATTTTGGAGTGCCTGAAGGATCCGGACGTCTCCATTCGTCGCCGGGCCATGGAGCTGTCGTTCGCCTTGATTAATGCACAAAACATACGTACAATGACCAAGGAGCTGCTGCTGTTTCTCGAAAAGGCCGATGCCGAGTTTAAGGCGCAGTGCAGCTCGGGCATGATCCTGGCCGCCGAACGTTACTCGCCGAACACGCGCTGGCACTTGGATACGCAGCTGAGCGTGCTTATAGCGGCCGGTAACTATGTGCGCGACGACGTCGTCTCCTCCACCATCCAGCTGGTGTCCAGCAGTCCCGTCCCGGAGCAGACGTATATCACGAATCGATTTTGGGAGTCGCTGCAGGTGTCCAATCACTGTGAGGACAAGCAGCCGCTGCTGCAGGTCGCCGTCTGGGCCATAGGCGAGTACGGTGACCTCTTTATGTACGGCGCCAATGAGGATGGTAAGAGTTTCTCTCCCAGACTTTAATTTGTAATTCAACTATTCATTTATACTTTCCATTCGATAGAATTTGAACGGCCCACGGAGAGCGATCTGATCGCAGTGTATCATAAGTTTTTAACCTCTGCTCAAGTCTCGACCACAAGCAAGCAATACGCTCTGGTCTCTTTAGCCAAGCTAAGCACGCGCCTGCAGCAGTGCGTGGAGTAAGTGCATCCCCTCACTCACACTCACACAGCTCCCGTCATTCTCTGATTATTTAATTCACTATTTTACAGGGAAATTCAGGCACTGATCACCTCGTTTGGCAGCCACTTGAATGTGGATCTGCAGCAGCGCGGCGTTGAGTTTACGCAGCTCTTTGGCCATTACAAGCACCTGCGGCCGCCGCTGCTGGAGAAAATGCCGGCCATGCAGATAAGCAGGATTAGCTCGCAGAATGGCGAGAGCGGCGGTGGCTCCTTCGACGACAACAGTCCGGATGTGATCGAAAATGGCGTAGAGGGAGGCGGCAATGGCGGACACTCACTAATTGAAAGCAATATGAACACGCTGGGTGACAATACGGTGGGTTTTTGTCACTAGCTTTAAACTCTGAGTCCTTAGTTACCTTCCCTTTGCAGAACATCTTGCTGGATCTGCTGGGCAGCACGGATCTGTCCTCGGGCGCCGGCGGCGCTGGCGATTTGGTGGCAGCCACGGATCTATCGAATGCCGTTCATAAAAAGAACTCGCGCAATGCCAACGATGGTGTGGCGGCGACGGCGCCCGTTTCCCATAACCAGGATCTGTTGGATTTGCTCGACTTGGACATGTCGTCGTCGACGGCGACGAGCGCGGGTCCGCCAACGGGAGGCGGAGGCGGCATCCTGGCATTGGCCGGCGATAGTGCGGCGGCGGTTAACATGAACAACATGCTGGGTGGCCTGGATCTGGGAGGATTTGGCTCTGGCCTGGTGGATGCTTCGGCGGCCAGTATACCAACGAATGGCAACGATTTGGCCAGCATGCTGGGCGGAGTGTCCTCCTCTGCTTCGGCTGCCGCTGGTAACCTGATTGATGGCAACCTTCTGGCCGATCTTAATCCCACGGCAGCCTCCAACAATGCCGGCCTAGTGGTGGGTCTAGCACAAGCTTTCGTTTTAAATATAATATAATATAAATATTTTTTGCAGCCTCCCAGGGATCCCAGGCTAACGGCGCTGGACAAGGACGGTCTGCTGGTGCAACTGGTGCCGGTGTGGGGCACCGACTGCATGCGCATCTATATGACAACCACGAATAGCTCGGACAATACCCTGGAGCAGTATTTGCTGAAGGTGCGTACTGTGTATAGATTGTTAAATCGATTTAGATTACATTTTATATCTTTCCCAACAGGCGGCCGTACAGAAGAGTTTCCAGTTGCAGATGCTCACGCCATCCGGCTCACTGCTGCCGCCAGGCGGTGTCATAACTCAGGAGATGCGCGTGGTGGCCTCGTCGAATGTAGGTCTCCTTGAATCGTCTTTGAATGCATATTTTAATGGTATCATTTACTCTTCATAGGCGACTCTGCGAATGCGTTTGCGCATCCAGTATGTGCTCGATGGCCAGCAGAAGGTGGAAAACACGGAGGTTAGCGGGTTCCCAGAGCAGCTGCCGGCGAGCGCGGAGTAGGAGCAACTGAAGAAGCAGAACTGTATTAAAGCAAAAATCCAGATTAGCCTAATATATCGCAAAATTCAACACAGCAGCAACAGCAACACTAAAACACACTGTGGTTGTCACACATTTATTGTAAAATAAGTTAACACACACACCCACAGTCACGTCAAGGTCTTTTGAGAGCGGCATAAATTCGAGGAAACCGAAGAACAGCAGTTAACTTATATATTTTTTTTGTTTCTAATTTATATCAACACAAAACCACACCCTTTGTCAAATCCAATTGATTTATAATTACATTCAATTTGTCGCATTAATTTCCTAAATGGTGTGTTGTTGTAGACTTTTGTGTGTAAAAGACAACGTTCAGTTTTAATTTAAGACAATAAAAGTCAAGCCTATCCTATGATCCTATCCCTAAATTCATAAATCCACATAAAACAGAAAAGAATTCAAAACCGATTGTGAAGTTATGTTAGCGAGAGCATTTAAAGAAAAGAGAAAAGGAAACAAAGAAGCTTAGCATTTGGAAATGGCATCGAGGGAACGAACGAACGTTCGAGGCCATTTCAAGCAGTTGATTTTTGTTATTTCTATATATGTGTAATTCAGTATATTCCTCAATCTGAATCTGTGCGATCGGTCCTCTCTTTATTTACCCCACTATATAAGCATTCATATTATATATACATATATTATGATATATATTATGTACTGTTATTTCCTGTGTGCGCACGTACTTAAAGCGGAGAGCAGAATCAGCAGCAACCACAGAGAAAGTCTAAAGAAAACATAAGCCAGCAGATAGCGCACTGTGGAAAACTAGATAATATCTATTGATAAATATAATTGTAACGGAGGAGAGGAGGAGGATAGGAGCAGCAGCCTAGAACTATATATGTAACTGATTAGTTGCTGTCGCCGAGAGGGATTACGATGATGTTGACGATGATGATGATGATGATGAGAAGCAAAGAAAATCCATTAACTATTATTATTATTATTATGATTATAAATGAATTACACGCAGCTGTATGAGACAGAAAGGGAGGCGGAGATAGATAGAGAGAGAGCGAGAGCGAGTGGAGAATTAATAACATTAACATATTGTACAATATATAATTATTATTTTTGTATTATTATCATTTCCTTTTATATCTTATACTTATATTCCACAAACCTTTTGAGCCGAAATAAACAAACGATTTCGTTTTATCGAAGGACAAACCCCCATCCAAGGCTCATTCTTATCGATCGATCGATGCCAAAGGTTTTCCAAGGTAAGTACTCTGAAGAAACAAGATATCAGATCCGAATCAATGCGAGAAATTCTTTAAACTCTCAATTTCACCCCAACTTAAAAAGTAAGAAAGCTGCTTAAATACCTGGCACCAAAAGCAGTGTGTGTTGAACTGAAAACATGGCTAAATCTGTAATTATTTCTCCAACTAAACTTTACTTCCTTATGGATCACCTGGTATAAGAAGTTTAAGTTAAGTCCAACATAATGGATCCTGAACGAGGAAAGGTTGCTAGAAATATATTGAGCAACACACATTTTGATGTTGCACAGGTTCAGCAAGAACAGTACATTTATTGTCCAATAACTCCCATTTAAGACTTTAAGAAAAACATCAGAAATAAACAGAAGAAAATATGGGTAATTCTCTGATGTCGAATGAGATATTCTTACGCATTCAAAGTAAGAAAATATAAACGTGTGTCAGGACTTCATTTAATTTTGACAAAAAGCGAAACTTGTAGCTCTTGGTTAGGACAATATTTTTTACTAATGTTAATTTCGGGCAAAGTTTCGTTTTCAAGATAATCGAAAAATCCTGTTCAAACACTGATTTCAGCCAAACCTTTACAAAGATTTTGATGAAGCTAGTTTCAATATGTTACTTATTAATATTTCTTGATAATGTAGTTTTAACAACTCAAAAGTATTGGGTAGTTTTTTATACCCTTGCAAGGTATCACTGTAGACGGCAGTCCACGTAGTGACGATGAGCACCGAGTCTGTGGTGCGCAAGGAGACTACTATATAAAGCCGTAGAATTGAAAATCTACTACGATAGGTATTGGTAACCTCTTTGAAACTGCATATTAAGATTTTCCAAAAACTGATTAGTTCAGGTAAAATGGGAGTGAAAGTGCGAAATTAAAAATTTTAAATATTGGAGCTATTGGGGTCGGTGGGGCAAAACTCAACAAATTTTTAATGTTGTTGTGATCTAGTTTCAAATACGCGTCGAATGACACCTCAATCAGCCCGATCCGATACTCCGTTCAAAAGATATTCAATAAACAAGATTTTAACGGCCTTTCCGAAATGAGAACGTTTGTCCTGTTGTTTGTCTGTCTGTCTATTTTTTTGTTTTAGAGTCCTGGAACCTCTTTTATTTTATTAAACAGCTTGATCTAAACAACTTTTGTTCTACAACTTTTTGGTTTTCCCGCTAGTTTGGCGGGAAAACAACTAAAAAAGCCTGATTTCCCGCGCCCATAACTTCTAAACGACTACAGCTACATGTCATTAGAAAAATAATGACATAATTTATCTTAATATAATAGTTAAGAATTTATAATTAAAAGTAATTTTTTTTATGTTTTTAATATTTTCTTAAAAATGGCTCTGACGATTTTTATAGTCACTCTGCGCCATATAGCCCTTGAGATTGCTCAACTTTTGGTATATAACTCATATCTGGGAAAAATCGTTTTCTCGAGATATTACTCATTAAATTAATTATTAGCAAAGATCCCATATACCTAACCTTTTACATACATTTATGTACAAATACATGTAGAGTCATATAGAACGTGTACAATTGCAATAAATTTTAAAACCATCAAAAGAAACTTAAAATATTTTAAATTTTAAAAATCGTTTTAAAATTTTTGTTTTTAATTTGCTCTAATTCTTGCGTTTTCCGCTACTTTTGCGGGAAAACAGGAAAAAATCGATTTCTCGCGCCCATAACTTCTAAACGACTAAAGTTACAGAAACTGGCTATATGTCGTTGGAAAGGGGTACAATCCATATCTCCAAAAATTCGCTTTCTCATCAAAATTAGTAGCAATGATTCCATATAGCTAACTTCTTACATGCATTTTTTTTGTTAATTTTTCTCATTTGAATTTTAAACAATACCTCGGATATCACTCTTAACGAGATACCAAATTTTGTGACGATATCCGGCGTTCAGCTTATATCAGGGGTCATAACTATGTGTTATAATTTTGTAATAATAGCTAATTCATATAGGAACGACCTCTGAACATGGTATTGAGCTATACTAATTAACACTAACAATGGGAGACCGACATACATATGAACATATGTCATTTTAAAAACTTCTGATATTAAACAAAAACACCTTTTTACGAGGTGAGATAAAAGTGACGATGGCACCTTCAACTCCTAAAGTTTTTGATACCAAATTTTGTGACGATTATTAGTAACCCATTCATCCCACTTTTGTATGTCGTTGTCGAACTTTTTAAGTAATTAAACGTGCGTATGATGTACTTCAGGCCCATAAGTCTACTCCCATCCCTGGGGAAAATTTTGGAAAGGCTAATCCTAAACAGGCTACTTACATTCGAGAATGTTACCAAAGCGATCCTGAAATTCCAGTTTGACTTCCGCCTACAGCACGCCACTCCAGAGCAAGTACATAGAGTAGTTAACTTTGCGTTAGAAGCCCTGGAAAATAAGGAGTACGCAGTGGCTGCCTTCCTTGACATACAACAGGCATTTGGCAGGGTCTGGCACCCTGGGCTCCTGTGCAAAGCGAAGAGTCTGTTCACGCCTCAACTGTTCCAGCTTGTAAAAAGTTTCCTGGAAGAACGCTCATTCCACGTTTTTGCTGATGGGTATAAATCGTCCGGCACATTAAGGCTATACAGCACTCCTTCAGGACCAAGGCTGCTCGGATGTCATGGCTTCTTGCACCACGCAACAAGCTATTCCTTGGATGCAAGGTCATGATCTACAAGGCCATACTAGCCCACAGTCTCTTCTACGGCCTTCAAGTTAATGGAATTGCTGCGAAAAGTAACCTTAAGATCCGAATTTTACAGGCAAAAACTTTAAGAAGGATCTCTGGAGCTCCTTGATATTTGCGAACCAGTGACATAGAACGTGACCTCAGTGTGCCCAAACTCGGCGATAAGCTGCAGACCGATTCAAAGAAATACATGGAAAGACTAGATGCGCATCCTAACAGCCTAGCCAGGAAACTCGGAACTGCTGCTTTTAATAATGCTGATCCTCGGACAAGAGTCAAAAGAAGACTAAAGCGACACCATCCTCAAGACCTGCCGGACCGGGTTTTGACTTAATATTATTAACAAAAACAATACTATTTCTCCCTAAAATGTCTAGGTTAAATTATTTGTCTTAAGTAACACTGAAGACACAATGGAATCGAATTTATTGTAGACTGATGAGATTAAGCTGTCACTTGTGTCAAAGCGCCCGTGAGCATACCGCTATCATACTATATATAATATATGTATGTAGCTGCCATAGATCGGTGGTAATCGGTAATCGATCGGTAAATGTATATGAAAATGTTAAAAGGTACAGTAAAATGCAAAATGTTTGGCTAAAGCTCCGTACTCAGACACACGAAAAGTGTTTCTAAGCAGTACGATAGAGCGAGAGGGTGAGTATTGACCTCTCGTTTTGGCTCAATGCTTAGGAACACTTTTCGCGTGTCTGAATACGGAGCTTTAATGTATTGAAGTTTACTGAAGATAGCTTCCCTTCTTGTTTTAGGTTAAAAATGTGAGTAGGGCAACTAATTAAAACTTGATTGTACTGATTGTGCTTTTATTTTGTTCACAGTTGTTAATAATTGTTCCTTACAAGATAAATATTTTTGGGACCTTTCGCTGCATCCATCCAAATACTACAAAGTCTACCTATTATAGCTATTTATTATTTACTTACTTGTAACAATTTGAAACTGTAATATTATCTTGCCAATTTGTAAGGAAAAAGTAAGAATAATAAGAATGTCGCTTCTTTTTAGCACGGAGGTATTAATCTTATGCAAAGACCATAAGTAAATTAACAGCCAAACGTTAAAAAAAATACCTAACAAATGATTAGATAGCAGAAAATCAAAGCAAGACAATGCAACTTCAACCAACAGTGCTATCTTTTTGACCGCAACTGTGTGTGTAGCTCCGCCAAAGTGGGCTACGAAGAATGCCGCTTGTCGAATGCCATCTCCCTCGCAAACGCATAATGTATCGATGCACGTGACAGATTTAAATCTCAGAGCTGACAGGCCATTCTGCCTTCGTTGCTCGTTCTCTTCTTTTCTAAACTCCCCGTCACCCTGCCTGCAATCGCAATCGTAATCCTAATCCCCAGCGAATCTCTGCAAACAAGTGTAGGCGAATAATGGAAATCATCATGGGATAATGCTCGGAATCAAGATGTCTCAAGGCTGTCAGCTGTGCCTGCCCTGAGCTCTTCTCGGTGTCCTTTCTGCCAACGCACACAGATGTGAGTTTAGCGTTTTTACTTATCTGGATAAAGTCTGTGATTTTCTTTTTAAGTGACAGCTCCAAATAACTAAAATTCAATTATTAAATCGCGATTTCCAACAATGTTTTTTAAGGATCTCAAAACAAATTGAGGAGATCGATTAAGCCTTTAAAATGTAAATGGATATTTTCACGCCAATTTCATAATTTTTTGCCATCACTGCTGCAGCTGTCGCCCATTGTCGTTGTTTTTGTTCCCCCATCCTTTCCGCCGCCTTCGCCCTGCTTGTCGCTCTCGCGAGATGCTCCTTTGGGTGTTGCTCTCTTCAACTGGCGCACTCTCTTGACGTATTGTAACCTTTGGTAAGGTTAAATGTGAGCAGCGGAACCCGCGAATTGTGCCACGCCAAAAGAGAGTGGGTAGGCGGAAAGGAGGAGGAGGCAGTGAGAAAGGAGAGGGGGGCAGAGGCGCCGACGCATTGGCGGATATAAGGATATAACCGTGGACATGGATACGCCGCTCTTCCTTTATCCCTTGCATCCAACTCGAACTCCGACATGTTGCCTGCAACCTGTTCGTTTCGCTCTTACTCGCCAGCCTCTCGTCTTCGCTCTCCGTCACAGTCTCCCCAACCCCAACCCCTCCCACTCCCACTCGCACTCCAACTCCCACGTGGGTGTGCTTCGGCTATAAACAGCATAGGCATCGGCCTAGGCATCGGCATCTGTGTGCGTGTGGCTTTTCATGTGTGCGGGAGTTTATCGATGCCACTGCCTCGGTATCAAAATCAAACGGATTCAGCATCTTCATCAGTACCAGTATTAGTATTAGTATTAGCATTAGTATTAGTATTAGTGTTTGTATCAGCTCTGCCTTAGCCTCGACATCGGCATCGACGTTGCTGTTGCGGCTACAGCAGAGGATTCTGTGTGGTGCAAGTACAGTGAAGCCTACACCCAAAAAAAAAACAAGAGTTTAACCTTTCTACGCGTTGTCTTAAAAGTATACTCAAGCAATATATCGAGTTTAGTATATATTTTATACTTCAAACTATCAAAAGTATACTCCAATGTTTAGTTTTTATACTCTATAGTTTCAATTGTGTATTTTTGAGTATTATTTGTACGAACCTACATCGAAAATTCGATAACAAATCGCGTTAGTTGGAATTTAGTGCTTTTCTGTTTTTCGCGTTAGTGATTATTATGAAATATTGCACGATGAGTATAAAATGTATACTTTCGTAGTATTAAATTGATAAGCATCTTATTAAGAAATTTTTCATACTCAAGAGTATAGAATTCATGTAACAATCGTATAGGTTATATGATGATTTTTTTTTGGGTATAGTTGTTGCTTGAAACTAATATACAAATGTACATACATATGTACATATGTATTTCCAACCAATATTATCTTAATACCTTCCTATCCCAATCTTTATGCTCCTTCGCTAAGTAAAATATTGCTTTTGCACATAATGAATTAAACTTTGCAGTTTCTGTTAACTGTATCTTCCTTGTGTGCTCAAAGGGGAATGTGGGGGCTGCCTGTCGCTGCAATGATTGAGATTAGTTTCCATTTCTTAATTGAAAAGTTGCTCTAATCTTTTGATATTTGTGGAAATTTGCCACAGAAATTTATCAATTTTCCGGCCCCAGCCTTGGCCGCCTTTGCCCGCCCACTTGCCCGCCTCCCCCGAACTACAATTTCTTTCTTGAACAGAATTCGCCCTTCGGGCTGCTGCCGTTGCACTGAACAAAATAAGTTTGGCGCTCCTTTCCCTGCGGGCCAGCGGAATACGATACCAATTAGTTGTAAGGTAAAAAAGCCGCAGCAACCAAAGTTTTAAATATCGTTTAGTGTGCACATAATTATTGTCATAATAATATAGTGAGGTCATTTCGCGTCTTAATGTTTTATTAGCGTTCCTTCATTAAAGTTTATGGGCACTTTCGTTTCGTTTGTTAAAGCTACGTACTCAGATACGCGAAAAGTGTTCCTAAGCAGTACGATAGAGCGAGAGGGTGACTATTGACCTCTTGTTTTTACTCATTGCTTAGGAACACTTTTCGCGTGTCTGAATACGAAGCTTAAAGGGAAACTTGTTTAATGACCAATAACTTTTCTTTGCTAACTTAATTAATTACATATGTTTGCTTCTTGATCAGCATAACTGGATAATGTTAAATTGTCAAGACAAAAAATTAGAAATACAATTAATTTATTAAATTCTCGACTTTAAACAATTTTTGTTGCAGTGTGTTGTTGTTGTTGGCAGCTGCCATTGTTGTATTATTCCCTTGGCCAATCTCCTCCGCCTCCCGGCACTTGTGGGAGGAAAAAAGTAATTTTGTGCAACGATGCGACGACCCTTGGCCAAAAACAAAAAAAAAGAAAGACAACACAGATGAAGAAAAAAATAACAACACAGAAAACAGAAAAAAGCTAAACAACAACGGCAACAGCGGGAACAAGAACAAAATTGTAATGAGAAACCTTTTATGGCACAAACACATGCTCGCTTTTCCTACCCACCGACTCCCCCTCTCCCACTTTCCACCCCCATCCCGCAAAAGCAAAGTTATCTCTTCTGCTCTCTCTTCTCGTTTGCCTTTTAGTCGTAGTCTAATTTTATTTGGTTTGCTTTGCTGCTTCATCTGCTTCTTCTTCAACAACTTCTTCCACTTTCTTCTTTTGTCTACTTAGAATTAATAATTTTTGTTGTTTTACTTATTTTTTTTCATCTCCATCTCCATCTCCTTCACGTTGTAATACAATACATATGCTTGTAGGTACTCTATATACTTGCTTTTGTTTTCTTAGCTTTTTTAAGTTCTTAGGTTTTTTGTTTTGTGTTCTTTCTTGCTTCTTTTTGTTTGATAATTTATATTACAAAACGAAAGTCAAAGGGTTGTGTGAGGTGGGGCAAGGGTTAAGATGAGAGGGGTAGGATAAGGGTTAAGGGGTGACCACTCGGAAAATTTGTAAAATTGAAAGGTGAGATATTTTTACTGGACTTGGGGTTTGTTTTCAAGGTCCTTTTGCAAATAATTTCTTATAAACGGCGTTGAGATTTAAAAACAGTGAAAAAATGACTTGGTCTGTTGATAAATGCGATTTAGTTTTAACTATTGTTATACTTTTTAATTTTTGTTATAAATTAATTTGATCCGACGCAAAAGATCGTTTTTTATCAAAATAACACTTTTAGTCTCTTTAAATTGCAGTTTAATTTAAGGTGTGTTCTTATTTAAATAATATAAACTAAATAGGACAAGATATCAAGCAAATAATAGAGATATCGAGTGCCTATCTACTATCTAAAAATTTAGACGATTTCTTTTATTTTATTTTAAGCTCCGTACTCAGACCCACGAAAAGTGTTTCTAAGCAGTACGATAGAGCGAGAGGGTGAGTATTGACCTCTCGTTTTGGCTCAATGCTTAGGAACACTTTTCGCGTGTCTGAGTACGGAGCTTAAGATAGTAAAATTGTGGAGAAGTTTAGATAATAGGCTGTTATCTAATAAAGGTTTATAAAGATATTGTAAAATCCAAGACTCTTAGTTATCATACATACATATGTATAATTTCTCAATAAATATTTTTTAATAGAAAATTTATTACAATAATGATGGGATGAATTATTATCACGAAAAAACCTTGATTATCTATGCCGGGTAGTGTTTAAATATACAAATAAAGAAGATATCCAAGATAAGCAAACAAATAAAAGGAATAAAGCCTTAAAGCACAACATTTCTTTGGAAATTAAAATTGAATAAAAAATGATATCTCTAAGTTATCCCTCGAAGGGTTGAAGACTGTTGTGGGGCTGGCATAGGGGTTAAGGAGGGTAAGAGAGCTTTTTTGGCAAATGATTTAATTTGGCAGGTGTGCCCCTCTCTCCTGTGGCCCCTGGGCCCCTGGGCCCCTCTCGCTCACATTTATTGAGCGCGAGAGCGCTCATTTCTTTTGTGTGTTTACCCGCTGTACTTGTGTGTGTGTGAGTGTGGGTGTGGGTGTGGGCGTGTCCATTGGGAGCATTGGAGCATCTTTATCGAAATAACATTGTAATTGCTTTTTGATAAATGAAGCACGCGCTGCACAACTGACAGCCAAACAACAAAAACGACTAAAACAAACACAGAGCAACACAGCCGAAGAGCATGGAAAGAGAAGTAGATTCGAATCAGAGTTACCCTCTCTCCTTTTGTGCGCTGCTCAGTTCAAATCCAATTGAAGGCGGTGTTCCCATTGGGATAACGGATTCCAAGTGGAGTTTGGGAACAAAGTGGATTTCAAGTGGATTCTGAGGGGATTTTGCAGTACACTGCGATTTGTAATGAACTGCAATTCAAATGAAGTATTTCAATTGATATCCTTTGATGTTAACATAATTAATTTTATTTTGAAAAGAAGAATCCAAAAATGAAAGGAGATGTTCTTAGAATTTAGTTGTTACAATAATTTGATTCATTTTCCTTGAAAATAAACAAAATAAGTAAATCTATCTGATATTGTATAATAATCCATATATTATTCAGTGTTCTTTGTCTTTTTAATTTTATTAAATATAGTTTATTGTATTTGTATAAATGTCTTAGCTTATCAGGAAGAAGTTTATTAGCGTACCGATTTTACTTGGAAATGGTTAAGTTTTACTAAGTTCAAAATGTTGTTTTTCTTTGTATGCTTTCTGATCAATTAACATTTGTATTTGTATTTGGTTATACATACATACACCTAATTTACAATATATATTTTTTTACATTTACATATGTATCTTTGGAAACACTCAGAAGTAAATATTGGTATACAAAAAATAGGCAAATGTACATTTAAAAGGAATCAAGGTTTATCAACATCAGTCCGCACGTAGTTGTATTCTTATTTCAAGAATATATATGCACAAACATATATTCTATATACGTTCTATATGTATTTATTTGGAAGATTTCTATCCGTTTGTTCACATTAAAAAATTGGAAAACTTTACATAATATGCATCTAGCTGGAAGAAGGTTCCATTCACATTCCAGATTAATTCAGAAGGAATGTTAAATGTTCTTAAACGCTAAGGTTAGTTGTAATGCCAGGAAAAAGCTAAAATGGGATGTTGTTTGTGGAATGTATTTATAACAGAGCTCGAAAATAACGGTTGATCGTTAAGCGAAAACCGATTGGTTCAAGAGAGCATTTTAACGGTTCAACTCCGACTCTTTGCTTGAAGCATATTAGAATTACATATATAAAAGTAGTTTCATTGAGAGAGCTGCTCTCCTTTGCTTTCTTTTTCTGAGAGCAAAGAGACAGAGAGAGACATAAAAAGGGAGCAAAAATGTTTAACCTGTATTTGCGAGCTCTGATCTATAATTTATAATGTTTATCAAAGATTTCACTGACTTAACATCTGAAGGAACATTTACCATAAATGTTGACGACAACGATCGGACATGCCCGCCGTCCCTAATGGGTATTTGTATTGGGGTTATAAAAGCACAGAATCGCTCGGACGTGGACGTCTCACTCAAGTGATGCAGTCCCCCCCATGCCAATCCCAAATCCCAATCCCCCGAACCTAATACCCCCTCCTCGTCCGTTAGGAGAAGGAGAGGGGCACGCACTCTTCGAAGACAATTTAAAATGTTGAAAAATGCTCAGCTAATTGGCAGTTGACAGCGTCGAGAGCCTGGGATTGGCTTGCCCCACAAAAAAAAAGAAAAAACAACAACACAAGCGCACAGGGGTTAAGATGGACCAGGGGCGGGCGGGCGTACGGGCGGCGGTGAGCTGTAGGGGCATATAAATTTAATTTGGTTTATAAAAAGTGCTTGAGAACGTGGAGTGGGCACCAGGCTGAAGTGGCCGAGCGACGAGCAACACAGATGAACGGAAAAAGGGGGATGCGGCCAGGTTAAGGCGGTCTAATGGCAGCGAAGTGGCCTCCCAAAAGCCAACCCCCTCGAAAATTAAAAAAAAAAAAAACAAGAAAACAGCTCGAAGCCCAAGAAAAAAAAATTAAATAGAAAAAGATGGAAAACATTTGAAAATAAATTAGAAACGGCCAATTTAGAAAACCGCAGCTTGGAATACCCTTGGAGTTACTTCAATATTTATCGATAATTATCCTTTGAACTGCAAAAAAAAGAATGCATTTCTAAGGCAAGAATATAGCCCATACATATATAAGCCTTAATCATTCTATCTATCTTTAAAAATGACAAGGTCCCTTTCCTAACAGCTATATAGTCCGATTTCCATCAAACTTAAAGGTTAACGTAATTCTATTTGTGCCATGTATAGTCCTCCATCATATAAACCTCGTGCCTCGCTTTCTCTTCCACACTTTGCCTGCAATGTACAAGCAATAGCCTCCGAGAGAGTTGCTTTTTAGCTGCACTTTGAGAAGGCTTTTCTTTTCGATTATACATAGAGGCCATAGCCCATTGCCTTCACCTTCAGCAAGGGTACATATATAATAAGGAAGTAAAAATGCAAAACTTTTTGAGGAGCTAAAAAAAACCGAATAAGAATAGAGAATGGGAGGGTCTTGGGTTTTCGAGTTTTTTACCAAAAAGCAAGAGTCGTGGAGAAAGGAAAAGTTTAATCGGAAATTCTTTGGAGAATACTTTTCCTGGCGTTTTGCCTACCCCACCCCCGAGCAGCGCCAAGGAATTTTTTGTTCCATTTCATCTATTCAAAGAAGTTTCTCATAATCGACACGACGCAATCTCATCCCCCCATCCATCCGCAATCCACCCCTGGTGCCATCGCTGGCCGCCGACCCCTCGCTCTTTCTCTTTGTCTTGAATGCACATTTGCATATCCCAACTCTAATTTATATGATAATGGAGGAGAACAGGGGGGCGAACAGGAAGAAATAGGGGGAACCCCCAAAAATCGATGACTTAGTTTTTTTGATAATCAAACCCAGGCACAGGCACAGGCACAAGTATAATATTCCCATGCCAACAACACCCGTAACAAATAAAAGTAGCCAAAGAGAATGAGCTGCAATAACAAATCAAATTATATTTACATAATAAACAAATCAAGGATAAAAATGTTGAAAGGGTTCCGCGCTCCACTTCCACATCCACTTTCATCAGCCGCTTCCGAACTTATTCATAAACAGAGTTCATATCCTTAAATGTGATTGGCATATATCGCTTTTATTCTTAACGAAAATAAGGAAAATAAAATATGCGAGTAACGAAATTGGATCTTTCCTATTATGACTACCAATTAAGATTAACTTATGATAGTGTATTTATTTATATGGCAATGGGTTCAGAATCTAGAGCCAGAGATTCCCTTTTCGGGGCGGGGGGGGGGAAGACTTTTGTGTAGGGATGTATAGCGAGAAAAGGCTTCTACATTTTGATTTATCGAAATTTGAAATGTAGAAAAATATCGCATTTATCGATCGATATTATCGAAAAAGTCAATCGATATTATCGGGAAAAAAATTCAAAAAGGGTATTTCATTAATTTATTTTTCAAAGATTTATCTAAACCGAATATCGATTTATCGCAATGTTTAAATATCGACATTTGTATCGTTTTAGAACCGGTATATCGATATTTTCTGCCATCTCTACATCTGTGTACTTAAAGAAAAGAGTTGTGTTGTCTTTGTTGTAAGGGAACTAGAGTCGATTTTATTCTGATAAATATATATCATCATGTTATGGAAGTTTTCTAATTTATAACTACAACCATTGGAGTAGACACATTCTTGAATGCAATTTAAAATATAAATATTGATGGGGAACTCCCCACTAACTAACATTAAACTTTTAGTTTGTTCTTCCCCCGCGGAACACATCTCTCTCCTTCTGAGGCCTTAAAATCATAAGTTAACAAAACAATTGCTTACAAAATAAATACAAAAAAATGTAAAAAAATGGTTATTTATATAAATAAGTTAATGGCTAAAATATTTACAGGCTTTTTGCGTAGCGAAGCTTTCCTTTACTTTGATTTAACCGCATTTAACCATAGTTTGCTTTAGTTATCAGTTAGTTGTGGTTACTCCTCCTCGTATTTGTTTGTTCTTTACATGCTCAAGTACAGCGTAAGTCAGTTAATGTAGTTTACTTTGTTGTTAATTCCTTTTACTAGTTAAATATAAACATTTAAAAATTTTGAAAAATATTTCGTTTTGATTTAAGTTGGATTTTCTTTTTTCCTTTTCTTTTTGTGTTTTGTGTGTGTGTTTTTTTTTAGCTTATTTTCATTTAGTTTGTATGACTTAGTTAAGATTAAAGACGACACAAATGGAAAAGAGAGATGCATGAATTATTACTTTATTTATTTTCTTTTTTTTGTTACTTAGCTTCCATTTGTTTATAACGCGCGAGGTAAAAAAAAAAACAAATTGTTGTATTTTGTATGTTTGTTTGCAAGCGAGCGAGCGACGACGATTGACGACAAAAATTTGTAGCAATTTGTTGCAGTTTAGTTTGGTGTATTTAGTTGGTTGGCCGCTGGCCCCTAAATCTATATAATATATAATATCATATAATATAATATATGTATATATATATATATTTGTTTGTTTTCATATATCCATAACCGTAACCGTAACCGTAAACGAATCTGTATCTGCGCCTGCATCTATTTTTGTATCTTTAGCTTGTTTGCTTGTTGGCTGCGTCGGCTTGTATATAACTATGATATATAATATCTATATGTATATAGTAAATGCGTTAAGTGTATATATATATATATAGTTGGTTTATATTATATATATATAGAGCTATGTATGGTAATCATGCGTGTATATATGTATGTATATGACTGCGCTGGTTTGGCTTCGGGATCTACAAATGGCAGAGGATAAAACTTAAACTAAGTTGAGCGAACGTTCGATCTGATCGATCTGGGGACCGACCACCGACCCACCGGCCTTCGTGGCTTTAACTAACGCGTTTGGGGCAGGGAGGGAAGGTATGTATATGTATATGTACACAGTTTTCTTCGCTTCCGTTTCCGGTTCTTTTCCTTTTTTTTTTTTTTTTTGGGTGCAGAATATCACATAGTCAGACATCTATATATTTGTATATATACGACTACAAGTTCTCCGGATGGCCTTAGACGTGCAGCGTGGAGGCGTCCAGCGAGGAGGAGGAGCTCCTCGATCGGCCACCGCCACCGCCGCCGCCGCCGCCGCCGCCGCCGCCGCCGCCTATCAACGTGGCCGTGTCCGTGTCCGCGCTGTCCGTATCGAGGTGATGGAAGCGCTTGCGCTGCGGGCGCAGGAAGAGGAACATGACCAGCAGGGCCAGAAAGAAGGCCAGTGCCCCGAAGGCCGGATAGACCACACCGCCCAGTTCGCTGGGCGTCGGCAAGGCGCTGATGATGTACACCCGATCCGTGGGCCTGGTGTGAGCTGTGTGTGGCTGCTGTGAGTGCTGTGAGGGCTGTGAGTGCTCCCTCGCCTCCGCCGAAGATGGATGTCCTTCGGCCTTCGATGGAGCTGGCATGGTCGTCGTCGTCGTTGTGCCCACCAGCTGGCTGGTGTCCACATTGAGCTTGATCGAACGGCGCATCAGGCCCGTGAGCTACAAATAAAACAATAATATTGAGTGTAAACCACAGGAGGCATTCATTTCTTTATAATAATATAGTAGAGGGATTAGGCTGCCACAAAAAGGCAGAATTTAGCCTTTTCCTTTGGGCATATTGGGCGTAAGCGTGCAGAGGGCCGGCAGAGGAATTTTCTATCCCATGGGAAAGGGCCGTACCGAGCACTAAACTAATTTTATAATTATTAAAAGTAGACTCCATTATAGACTTATTTTCATAACAACAAGATTTGAAATAGCTTTAAAAAAGTACAAAAAACTATGCAATACCATTTCAATTGAATCCAAAGCAATAATTTAATATATGTTAGATAGGAGACGACACTCACCTTGTGCTTGCACTTGACTTGGATGTTGTAAACGGTGTCCGGCCACAGGGAGAGCTCTGCCCGGGCGGTGTCCGTGAGCAGGTTTCCGATCAGGCCGCCGCCGGACACCTCCCAGGTGATGAGGCACTGTCGCGAGGCGTTGGCTATCATCTCGTCCCAACCGATGTCCGTGAGGACCAGTGACTCCTGCCGCTGCGCCTTCAGGATCTTGAGCTCGAAGGGTGACACTAGCTTCTGACAGCACTGTGTAAATCCAGGACGAACAAGGACATCGCCGGAGGCAAGGCACGTAAAAGGAACAGAAAGGAGCAGAAATGAGAGGAAAGGAAAGTTAGCTATTTGTCAATTATTTCTTGTAATTATGTGGCGCGCCCGCAGGTAGGCAATGAAATTTGTTCATCTTTCGGTTGCTCTCCACTTTTCCACTTTTCCCCCGAGCGACAGGCGTTTAACCCATTAAAGCCTGGCTGTTTTTGGAATAATTCATGTCCTTGCCCGCGTGTAAGTGCCCCAAAAATGTTTACGGTTGGCAATTTGGTGCCGAAACAAACCCTTTTCAACCCCGTCTGGGTTGGCATAATAAATGTAAATTTAATTTCGAGCATTTAAAAAGCTACTCCTCTCTGTGGAGGAATTTCCAAATTGTATACCATTTATAATAAAAACAGAGCGGAGCGGCTTGAGCGCATAAAAATGTTCTACTGACAAATTGCAATACATTTAAAATGTATATTATATAGAAATGTAAGATTCATTTAAGTTTTAAGGATTTTGTGGAGTTTAAATCTCAATAATGATAAGGAAAACAAGTTTCTTGCCTTTCAGCTTGCTTTAACTAAGGAATGTATTTAAGTAACTACCCTTCAACGTTTTTTGTTATCTATAATTCCCAACTCGTTCTAGCCTCAATGTATTTAATTGTAATTAGGAAATTTCTGAAAAAAACTCTGTAAATTAACTTTTTCCACAGAAATCAATAAGAAGTGCTCAGTTCAAGTGCGTGCAAGTTTTTACATATTTTTTTTAACACTTTTAAGCCAGCATTAATGGGTTAATGACATCGTTAGGCCGTCGTAAAACACAATCAGAGACACACTTACACGCGCGACGCGATATAAAAGAGATGGAGATACTTACGTTTGTGCAATCAACGGAATCCTTACAATAATGCCAGTCCTTGGATAGCTGCAAAGAGCGACAAGAGGACAAAGTTAGTTAGTGGGCGTGGCCTAATCGAATTTTAAGTAAGCTAGGAAAAAGTAATCAGGCACAAGACCCCGGGCTGCTGCTGCTGCCGAGCTGCTGGGCTGACAAACAACAAGGAGTCATCAGCAGCCTCCGCCAGGACCTCCATCTCCTCCATCTTCTTTTCCCCATCCTCGTATCTTCTAGCCTCAACAATAGACGCAAATTTGTAACTTGTGATAAAAGGCAAAGCGGACAAAAAAATGGAAAAAAGTCTATGTAGATAAACACAGCAGCGGTCAACGGGATAATGGTAAAACGGCTTTTGCCCGAGGACTTAAAATCACTGGAAAAGTCTTACAAAGTCGCTAGGAGTTTTGAAATTCATTAAAAATGTGTCAAAAAGTAGGCTAAAAAATGTAAGATTTTATACCAAAATATATTTTGTTATTGCATACTTTAGGGCACCGTTTCTGTGGATTTCAAAAATAATGCAAATGCACTGAATTAGGTAGCTTAAACATTTTTAAGGCATACTTTTAGACACCTTAGAAAGTGATTTCGGAACCGTAGGGATTCCTGGGCCATTCCCGATAGAGATTTTGGCAGCCGGAATAAAAATATACACTAAAGGATTTTTACATTGTTAAATATAATAAGTATATTGATTTTAAAACATAATGCAATTGTTTAATCACTAAATTAAATACGTTTTATCATTAAATCATTAAAATCGTCAAAAATCATTGATGTTTAATTAAATTCTTGTTTTCCAGCTTCAGGGCTTATATTTATAAAATATTTATAAATGACCAAAAATTATTCATTATTCATTCATTATATCATTTATTTAATCCAAACATTCATTGTTGTTACTTATTTATATATTTCAAAAACATCTAGAGACTAAAAGAAACTGGTCAGTTTTAGCATATTTATAATTTATAAAATGGATTTAATTTAGGAAAAAGGTCTATGGTTTTTACAGCCAACTTGTATGGGCATTTATTTCTATAGAATGGCGAAATTCCCAGTTTAGGTAAATTTCAAACACAATATAGCAATTGCTTTGGACAATATTTTACATTGTTCTCTGTTAGCAATTTCCGTAAATCCTATTGCTAGGCACTGCCCCGCATCTGTATACACGCAAATGACCACAAACGTTTTGTGTCTGTGTGTGTCTCTATGGCGAATTGAAAATTTCACGCTCCTGGCAATGAGGATAATGAGGAGGATTGCCATGACAGGACGTAGCACGGAGCAGGAGGATCGGGATCAGAGCCGGACTGCATGCTTAGCCTTTGTCAACTGTCGCCTTAGTCTCAAAAACAGTTGAACGGAACAAAATAGAACAGAACAGCGGGTAGTATCCAGTAATACTTAGGGGCAGGAGCAGGAGCAGGACCCAGGACCATCTCTCCTTCGGTGCCTGTCATGAATGGGAATCGGACAGACAGACAGAGAGACAGTCGGAAAGACAGATGAATGGGAGAACGAGCCGACAGCGATTAGAGATGGCTGCGTGACAAATTGTTATGACTCGAAATTTACAATATTAAAAAAAAACACACACACAAAAATCGGGGAGGCGGGCATCCGCACAATTCTTTGGGCATTCGTTGTCGCTTTTCAGGGGGGGGATCTAAGGGTTAAATAACCCTTAACTCCGTCCAAGCTGCATAGATTTATGGTTATTGCATTTGCCGGCGGCATGAGATTTATGAAATCTTTAGCCACATTCCCAAACCGATTGGTCACACATTTCGGTTCAGTTCGGATCATTTCGGCAATTGAACTATCAAGTTTAGTTTTGAAATCATGCAGGGAGTTGGCTGATAATTTAGTATATTTTTGTGAAGATCTTTCTAAATTGGATTTTAATAAAAACGTTTTACTTACTCTAAATTTAAACATATTGCAATGGCATTACAATTTATAAATCAATTAAATCCACATTCTTTACCTGGTTGTTTTTTTTGACTTGTTGGGCCTAGGGTTGTCTGAGAGAGCAAATTTCTGTGCCCGACCTCTGCCAGCAAAGTGAACAACGCACCAGTTCGGTCAGATATTTATTTTGTGCATAGCTTTTTAAGAGTTTTTAGCTTTTTAAAAGTTAACTACCTATTTTAAGTTGTAGTTTTTTTTTAATGCAATATTACAAAAAATTCAATTCGTTATTAAGATTTTTTTGTAGCATGCTTTTTCTAAATCTAGCCCCTTTGATCTATTTCTTACTCATACAAATGCAATGTTGGCTTGTGAATATACAACTATCCTGTTAAGCATAACAAAAACTTTTATTTTTATTTCTTCTGATTATTTTATCTCATCTCTTTTAGTTTGACAATTAAAATACTTGAATGTTACCTCACAGACAACCTTGAGCTACTTCGATTAGATCTCTCTGATCTCCAAAAACCGGTATTTCATTGTGAAAATCCTCAACAAAGAAGAACTATTAGCTATTGACTTTGCGAGGAAGAAGAACTCGTCCCTGATTTTATCTCCCTTCAAAATCGCCATAATTATACTTATTCCCAACCAACTGCTCTGAGACCTTCCTTCCCTTCTTAGACTTAAGCTACTCTGATATATCTGCCGGCTGGTAAAACGTTCCTTCTTGCTCAATCTTAAATAAACCCTCTGACCCTCTGATGTTATCACCCCGCTCTCTAATCCTTTAAATGCATCAAGGACTCTATCTCTTTCACTGGCCTGGCTGCGCAGATCGATCATTCATCACGGTGCCATCGCTGGACACTGGGACTGCTGCCATCACCTTTTGGGCCAACTTTGACGGCGGCACTTTGTCATCATTACACAATAAGGTGGCCGTCGGTGGAGGAGGGGCAAGAAAATCAGGGAGGACAAGACAGGAGCAGTGGCAGGACCAAGTCCAAACCAAACCAAACCAAGCAGTTGTGGCAGATATAAACGACGAATGCCAAAAAAAAATATATATACGTGTATATATAAAGAAAAGGAAAATCGCAAAGACAACATATTTTCCGCTCAATTGAATTTTTGGCCTCTGAAGATGTAGAGGCTGTAGTTGATGTTGATGAGGGGAGGATGAGGACCAGGACCAGGACGAGGACGAGGACAAGGATGAGGCCTGAAACAACTTGGGCGATAAGTAACAACAATAAGGCGTTCAAATGAATGAGTAAACGGAATGAATGACCAAATGACTGAATGAAAACGCTGAACTCGGCTGAAAATCTTTGCCCAGCCGGCTTTCCGTTTCCCTTGCCTTTCCTTTCCTTGCCTTTCCTTGGTGTTTCCCCCTGTCTCAGTTTTTCCCCCTCCACAATTCCCACTCTCTCTCCGCGACTCTACCTGGCCCAAAATGTGTCTGGGCCATATAAATTAAACGCAGGCAGAGCGACAACTTTTACATGCAATTGCCCTGGTATTTCACACCCCGGCCAACTCCGGCTTTCAGCTCTTAGCTCTCAGCTACGGCACACGAAGAAAAAGTGTCAAAACTCCCACATCAAAAGGGAAAATCCCACCTTTGGATGTCCGGAAAAAAAAACATGTTCTTAAAAACAAAACAAAAATAAAAATAAAATGTGCGCAGAAAACAGAAGGTGCTGTTAAGCCCTGAAATGTACATTATATTTGTTTGTTTTCTTAGTTTTTCTACCCTTTGTTTCCCAAAAGGATGGACGTCGCTTTCTAATACAAATATTTTGTAGGTTCTTTGGTTAAATAATTTATGAAATTGTTATTTCTGCTTTGATTAAGTCATTAGTTTTTATTACATACAATAACACCAGCAAATGATTTCAGCTATGAAGAAAGTTAAAAGGAATTTCCCTATAAGGAAGGCCACTTCCATTTTCGACAGTGTAAGTAGAACTGTGCACATGACTCTCTGGGCCACATAAATTACCAAAAGTTGGGTCAGTCAGTCAGTTTTTTGAGCGGCTTTTATGAGACACGTACGCATACCGTAGATATATTCGATGATTCCACCACCAGCAGCGTCCCAACTACGTGCCTGGCATACATACTATATATACATCAAGATCGAATCTTCCGGTCGTCGAACCACCCGGAAAAATCCACACAAACCACCGGACGGACAAGCACCCACCCAGCCAGGCTCTAAAGAAAAAGTCTTTCATGGTGTTAATTTGGCGCTGATTGAGCAACGTATTCTCATTCGCATTCCCATTCTGGGTCCCTTAGTTCTCAGTTCTCAGTTCCCAGTTTTTTGGGGGTTGTGCCAAAGGATGGATGGATGGGTGGATTAGTTCCAGTTAGTCCTGCGAGCCGACCATGAAATTAGCCCTGCCTGCCTGCCTGTCGCCAACCCCTAAGAACTTTTGACTTTCGACCAGGCATCCTCCTTGTCACCACCACCACCCAAGCCCAAAACTCTTAAGCGAACTTCAAAGGGCATATACGATGGAGATGATGACGGTGATCAAGAATGCAGACACGCAGGCGGAAAGCTTAAGTATTTCGTGCCTAAAGTCTGCATTTTTTTTTTTTTTTCGAGTTATCAACAATTTACTTAAGCTTGACTCGATTCTAGATAACGGAAATTCATTTGGCATAGTTCATCCATGAGTATCGCCAGAAATCAACATATATTGGGATTACTAACGCCAACACAATTTGGGGGCTAGAAAATAACTTTGGTAATGCTAGAAAGCTAAGGATCCTGCCTTGAAGTATTGAGAAAATTTTTAAACAGATTCAAGGCAATATTTAAGGCTCACTTTTACCCACTCTGTCAAATTTCGCGGTCAGGTAAACGGGCGGTTTTCTATAAGGTAATACTTTGATTGGGACTCGATTTCAAATCTTTTTCGACTCGGCAAAGGAACATCTTATTTCCGATTGTCAAGTAAAGAAAAGGATGCTACTTACAGCTGCTTTAATTGCTGCTTTCGATAACCAAAGCAACCATCTGGTTGCGCTTTACAGCACAGTTTGGTGCTTTACAGCAAGAATTGATAGTTAACAGTATAGTTAACGGAACTATGTTATTCGTTTACATTCGGGATTAATTTAAAGAGGGCAGAAAACCGATTTACTTTACGACAAGTATATCTGGTTATTATCTTTTACGGACAGATAGCTAGCAGGCACTCTGACAGGGAAGGTAGAAACCGATGAGAAAAGCTTCCATTTAGATTTGTTTTTAATTATATAAAGATCCCTCTTCCACATATCACAATGCTAACAAAACTAGACAAATTAAACAATCGCTCTCGAGTTAATTCAATAAACTTTTGGTCTATATTAGATGTAAGTTTAGTGTTTCCCTGAAACGATTTGAAGTGCCGTAAACATAGGCGTAGACGTAGACTGCTGGCCAAGTGCCTTCTTGGGTCTCTCGAGTTTCATCCATGTTTCTTTGTAAGTGTCGCCACAGCACTCATGATTCATGTGCACTCCTCGAGTCAATTGGGTTGAATGTGCCTGCTGCTGCTGCTGCTCAGAGGTCTTGAGTTCCCGGTTCTTGAGTTCTCCTCAGTTCAGTTCTCGGTTGGCCAGTTTCGCGGTGCCCACTTTGTCTCCCCGAACTGGAACCCGTACGTACGTACACCTCGTCGCCACAAGAGCCCGAGCTCAGCTCGGTTTACTTGGAAATCGGAGATGATATTTATACTCTCGTGTTTATCCCACATGATTTATGTGTGTGTGTGTGTGTGTGTTGGTTGAATCGAATTGATATGAAAATTTGATTTGATTTCATTTGATTGAAATTTATGTACAATCCGTGGCTGTGTCAGCCTAAGTATTCCTCCCCCTCTTTCCCGTTTCGATATCGCTGACAGATCAGCGCCAACCAACCAAGTTCCAGGAAGTCACGCATTAAAAACTCAACTGGTAAAAATCTTTGGGAAAACTTTGCCGTCTCCGATTTCAATCCCATCGGGGACGTAACGTATTCAAAATTATATTTCGAAGGGGATCGTTTACACGACGAAATGGGGGGCAAAATCCGAAAACCGAATCCCCGGGGGCTTCAAAGTTTGTTTAGGGGAAACATAAGAAAGTGTCGCCTCAACATAATGGGGGTGAGTTCAATTGTAGTGGCATTTTCAGCTCCTATTTGTTTGTCCGGAAAGTTCTTCAATATGTATTGATTAGAGTTGCATTTCTGTTTGTTTGTTAAGTGCCTTGCCTTCATATTTGTTAGATTTAGCAAGTGTTAACTTGAGGTGTTTTCTGTGGTTGAAAGAGTGTTTATGCTTATCTTTCATTTAATTTTTTAATTATTCTCATGAGATAAGTTTGTATTGGGAATTTGCAAGTTAACAGTGTTGACATTTCTATTAAACAGAATTAGGAGTTTTTGATTTTATCCTTTTTGATTATTTTTTTACAACTTTAAAGTTTAAAATTTTATTGTTTTTATTGTATTGTTTCTTTTTTAAGTACCTTGTTGTCTTGGTATGTCTTCAATAGATCCATTTTTCTTTAAAAAAAAACTCTAGTTCTTTTTCAAAAACTAAAACGACTTATAATTTATATGGATTAGAAGGTTATTTGTCTGATCACTTTTTAAGGTCTTTGCTATGAATCTCTGATAGCTTCTTTGTCATCGGTAGCCCCGACCTTTTGTTCTCGCCACCTGCCCCAATTATTTCAAGGCTGTGCCGGCTGCGTCTTCAGCGGCTTTTTAACTGAAGTTCTTAAGGAGCGACCGAACCCTCCATTCATCCGTGATCCCTTTAGCTTCGCTACAAATTCGATTCGAAAGCTTTGGCATTGTCTATGGCCGTCTCAAATTGAATTCCCGATCTCTATTAGCGACGCTTGATGACCACCCAGTTGACATCTCTCTAGCGACTGACAACGGGCAAACTGGCAACTGGCAACTGGCGGCTACCTGAAACAACCTTAATAACCAGCAACAGAAGCAGCGGCAATGGCTGCGATGTCAACCCGTAGATAAAAGATAAAGGCCCAGCAAGAAACCGGGGGAGCGGGCATAAAAAATGACATCGCTCTCTGGTACCTCTACCTCTGCCTCTGCTTCAACTTCTACCTCTACCTTTGCCTTTACCTCAGCGGACCATTGTCATTGTCATTGTCAGCGTCATCGATTCCCTAACCTTGAAGGTCGGTGCGGTGCGGTGCCTCTCCCTGTCCCTGCACACAGAGAAATGGGTGGGTCGTCGTCCGTCGTCGTTGTCCCCGACTAATGTGGAATGACCTCAATTAACGTGATCTTAATCCCATTACATTTTACCTGGAGGTAGAGCGCGTTCGTGGGAAGAGTGGACACAACTTTTGGCTTAGGGATGTACATATTTTTTCAATTAATTTAAAGTTTGCATAAGCAAGCAATTTGTATTTGTGAGTATATATATTCAAATGTAATCAAAATTAGCATGTTATATTTAAAATAAATTCATTCTTAAAGGGATTCCTCATCTCCTTAGGAGAAATGTAAATGTAAGCCGTAAGGTATGCTTAGAAATGCGATTCTAGATTTTAAATGTTCTCTTCTCTTTTTAGTACATTTTAATTATATTTGCTTTCTGAGCTACCTCTCTATATATAATGTATATTTTGGGAAGTTTAAATTTCAACTAAAAATGAGTTTAATTTATATTATCCCCCGACGAATCTAACAACTTCCGACCGCCCGAAATTGCTGGGGAAAACGCCTCCTTGATAATTTGCTGCGATGATCATTAAGGATTTTAATTGCAGGTGTGCCATTTGCCCCTGTTTGCTATGTATGTATGTATTTCTAACTGTGTACAGGCATGCATATCCCCGCCTCCGCCTCGACGTTTGTTTTATATATCGCCGGTTGCTCAGTTGGGCATACAACTGTCCATCAAGACGGTCGTCTTGGATCGAAACGGATCCGATCGGGTCTTATCTTGAGTATTGGGTTTGGGTTTGAACTTGGGTTCGGGTTCGGGTTCGGGTTGGGACTCTTACCTGCTGATAGCAACTTTGACGGCATCTGTTCAACTGCTTGCCGGCGAAGGAGGATGATGGAGATGAGGCTGCGGCTGCGGCTGAGGAGGATACGGAGGATGGGCTAAGGTCGGATCCTGTGACGGATCCTGGTCGCGGTGCCTCCTCCTGGGCGAGGGACAGGGCGGCAAGTGCGCAGGCCATCAAAGCAAGTGAGTGGAACATGATGTTGCTAGTTCGCTGCTTCCGCTGCTTTTCGTCCTTCTATTCTGCTTGCCACTCCCTCCCTTTTTTTGCGATGGGCGTGGGCGTTGACTCGTGTGTCCTGTGTATGTTGTGCCCGTGCCTGTGCCTGTGTGTTCGTGTTGTGTTGTGTTGTGTTGCGGGTGTGGGCGTGCTCAGCAGATTGATTAATTGATTGATTTTGTTTGTTTATTTTCGTATCAAGTGGTGTTGCGTTCCGCTGTTGTTGTAAATATAACTGCAATCTCTCCACACTGACTCTCTCTCAAGCGGTTCCTCTCTCCTCTGTCTCCGTCTCCTCTCTCTCTGTGCCTGCTTGTTCTCCTGTGCTCTCCTGTGTGTTGTTCTCTTCAATTTGTTTTATTTGTTTTCTGCCTGCCCCTGTTGTTGTCGGGTTAGGAAGGCGTTTTGACAAAGAGGCGTGGCCCCAGCCCCCAGCGCGCCTTGTTTGACTTTGTTATTTGAGGCACACACCAACTAAGAACACACACGTGAAAAAAAAAGTATGTGTAATTGTAGCGCAGCGATAAATACGAAAGACTACACCGAAAAGCACACCGAAAAAGGAGCAAAGCACGCAAACAAACAAACAACAGCAATAACAAACACTCCGCGGCTGACGACGACGCGAACACGAGACGATAGGTCCACGGCGAGAAAATAATGTAGGTTCGTGATAAGTCGGAGCAATATTGCTATGCCTATATGTGTATATATGGCTATGTCTCAAAAAGAGTCGAATGAACAGCAACCAGCGTCGTCGAGTGTCAATGCTGCTCTGGCCTGGCGGACGCAACGAAAACAGAGAACGACAACGAAAACGGAGCGAATCCCCCCGAGACCGAAGCAGCAGCAGCAACCTAACTGAGCCAACCGAACCAACCAACAACTGTCAGGCTGCGAGATAGCAACAACACTAACAGCGGGCAATGATGAAGTCGAGTGTTTCGACTATCTGATGCCCTGTAATCAATGGTATTTACATGTAGATGGTGCGAAATTATTAAATAGCATCTACGGTGCATTTTTAGCAAGTGTATTATTATGGGTAAGAGTCAATATATTTATGAATGCATCATACTCTTAAATATGATTGCTGTTTTCTTCTCTCCGTCCCATGCATTGCCACTAAGGCATATGCCCTCGTACTCTACGAGTAGCGTGTATGGCACGGAAGAGAGCGAGCGAAAGACACTGAGCGACAGGAGATGGAAACGGAGATGACACAGTGTTGGCGGTTTTTTGCCCCATTGAGGTTTAGCTAGAAATCAAATGTGCGGGTCCTGGAGACTTAAAGTTCATATTTTTTGAAACTCAAGATTTTATAGCACTTTTGGGCAGAAGTTTACCCTTCCGATTTTTTTAAGTGTAGACAGTTAGACAGCATCACAGGATGAGTCAATCTAGCCTGTGCTAATAACCATTTAATCATTTAATTCCTTAGTTTTCGATCTAGTATATGGATAGCCTTATTTAGGTTGCAGGTTTGATATAAGGAGGAACGGATCAC
Organism: Drosophila asahinai; assembly: GCA_008042795.1. NCBI lineage: Eukaryota > Metazoa > Arthropoda > Insecta > Diptera > Drosophilidae > Drosophila > Drosophila asahinai. The sequence continues at coordinate 90,420 of VNJZ01010634.1, forward strand.
TATATCCTTTAGCTTGTATGGGAGCGATTAGTCTTAGTGACTCAGTTATTTGTAAAGATCAAGTCATGTAACTCTTTCCATACACCCAAAAAAAAAAACACAAGAGTTTAACCTTTCTACGCGTTGTCTTAAAAATATACTCAAGCAGTATAACGAGTTTAGTATAAATTGTATACATAAAAATATCAAATATATACTACAAAGTATAATTTTTATACTCCAAAGATTCAATTGGTATTTTCGAGTATTATTTTTATACGAACCTACATCGAAAATTCTATAACAAATCGCGTTAGCTGGAATTTAGGTCTTTTCTATTTGTCGCGTTAGTGATTATTATGAAATATTGGTGCAGATGAGTATAAAAGGTATACTTTCGTAGTATCAAATTATTAAGCATCTTATTAAGAAATTTTTCATACTCAAGAGTATAGAATTCATGTAAAAATCGTATAGGTTCTATGATGATTTTTTTTTGGGTGTAGTGGTTTTAAGTAACTTTAATCTTTTTGATCTTTCTTTAATCTTATTAAATAAATATTAAAAATCAAATTATGTAATGAAATATCACCTTTTTTGAATTGAAAAATCATGCGATGTCAGCACTGTTGCTGTGTTCTCTTTGTTCTAGCCTTTTTTTTCAGCATTGGTCCTTGAGGTTGAGAGCAGCCTCGAACCCGAGCAGCGAACATGTTGCCATCGAACACGTGGTGCAGGGTCACCAATTTGGTAGGAGTTGGAAGCTGGCAAGCTGGCAAGCTGGAGGCCTCAAGTTGCATGTTGCAAGTGGTGGAGTCTGTGAGTCTGCTGTGGCCTATACCTTGTGCATGTGCTTGGGGTTGGGGTTGGGGTTTTGGGGCTGCCCTGCCCCTGCCGAGGCTGTGGTGTTGGGGGTTAAGGTTGCACCGGGGTTGCCTTGGGTTTGGTCGGTGTCTCACTGGATTGGATTTGGGTTTGGGTTTGAGTTAGCTCCGGGTTAGGTTCGCTGGCTAGCTCTTTGATGATAATGGGGTGGCAAAGGCGGAAAGCTGAAACCGAACGGTACTCTGCCTTGCTCTCCCTCTCCCTCTGCCTTTGACTCTCCCTCCACTGCGGACATGCAGATGAATCAAAGCGGCCGCTGATTATAGCAACAATATGGAAATGCCTCTGCCATTAACCCCCTCCGGATGCCCGCGCGTCCTTATATGTAGGGGCATTGTTTATTTATATTCCATGCATGTGTGCGAGAGTCTGTGTGTGTGCGGAGGTTTTTATAACCTCCATTTGCCAAAGTATAGTAAATTCTTTCAAAGCGTGTACTACATTTATTATTTAAGCCATGCTGCCCGCTGCCCCTTCGCTCTTCAGCTCTTCATCTCTCCCTCCTGCTTCTGCTTCTCCTCCTGATTCTCCTTCTGCTTCTACTCCTCCTTTGTCCATTGTTTTAGGCTTTTCCTATGTCTGTTTTGCCGTATTAGCCGCTCCATCCGTAGGGCACCCGTTGCTCATTTTTCCCTTTCTCTCTCGCCCCTTTCCTCCACTAACCTTCGCCCGCCCTACTTCATCCTCGCCCCTCTTCCATGGAAGCGCCAAGTTTATTTGCATATTTTGACTTTTATGCGGCAAAAATATTACAGAGTGCGCTGCCAGCAAACAATATCAGACCCTCTTTCCTCTCCGAACACCACCAAAAACGTTAATAAAGCTAGAGGAAAGCGCGAGCGAACAAAAAAACAAATAGCATACATATGTACATATATACAGTACTACTTCCAAGGATCGAACCTTCTAATTCAAACGAAATACTACACCCAAAAAAAAAAACAAGAGTTTAACCTTTCTACGCGTTGTCTTAAAAGTATACTCAAGTAGTATAACGGGTTTAGTATAAATTTTATACTTAAAAATATCAAATATATACTACAAAGTATAATTTTTATACTCCAAAGATTCAATTGTGTATTTTCGAGTATTATTTTTATACGAACCTACATCGAAAATTCTATAACAAATCGCGTTTAGTGCTTTTCTGTTTGTCGCGTTAGTGATTATTATGAAATATAGGTGCAGATGAGTATAAAATTTATACTTTCGTTGTATTAAATTGATAAGCATCTTATTAAGAAATTTGTCATACTCAAGAGTATAGAATTCATGTAACAATTTGAGCTTTAGTTTCAACGGTTCGAATCTTTCCTGATTCGACTCAATTCATTCAATATTTCAATATCCTTAGATTTAAGAAAATTATTTGGTGTTTTAATTTTCAATAAAGTAAGTAAGTAAGTAGAATATTCTCTTAAATTGTTCCTTATTTTATGAATTTTTTTTCGAATATATTTATTTAGGACTTTTTTTTCTTGCCGGTTTTTAAAATTCGCAACTGGTTCTGACAAAAAAGTATTAGTTTAATATAATTTTACTTATTCATATATATATTCATTTTAATATCTTAAATTCAGTACTACTTCCAAGCATCGAACCTTCTAATTCAAACGAAATACTACTTGAAAACACAATTAATATCGCTTTGAGCTTTAGTTTCAGCGGTTCGAATCTTTCCTGATTCGACTCAATTCATTCGATATTTTTTTAATATCCTTAGATTTAAGAAAATGAATTGGTGTTTTAATCTTCAATAAAGTAATTTAGAATATTCTCTTACATTTTTCCTTATTTTATGAATTTTTTTAGAATATATTTGCTTTTATTTAGGACTTTTTTTTCTTGCCTATTTTTAAAATTCGCAACTGGTTCTGACAAAAAAGTATAAGTTTAATATAATTTTTCTTATTCATATATGTATACACATATTTATTTTAATATCTTAAATTCATAAATACATAGTGTTAAAAATTATATATTTCCATAAATACATATGTACATATGTATGTATATAAATCGAAAATGTTAAAACTAATTTCCAGATATAGGAGTTGGACTGTTTAATAGAAAAGTGAAGAGGAGATGGCAGTGGACGTGGAAGTGGAACCAAAGTGAACAAAAAGTTTGTTCCTCATTTTTTCGGGAGCGACGGTGTCCGGGAAAAGTTTGAATTTCGGGGCTCGCGGCTTATGACTCCATTGCAACATGTTGCATGTTGGAAATTGCCAAAAAAAATAAAATAGAAAACAGCTAAACAAAAAAAGCAAAATATGAAAAGAAATGTCCGCAAAGAAAGCTGCAAAAGGAAGCAACAAGACAGAAAGCAACAATAACAACGAGCGAGAAATTAAGTCGACGTTGATATACCCTTATAGTAATTTTAAATTATTTTATTATTATTATATTTTCGGGGGTTCCGTGCGCTCAGAAGTATGAAAGCAATGCCTACGTATTTTATCAAAAACAAAAGACACACATGCCGATGCGTAGCATATTCCGTTGGTGTCCTGACTTTAAGAGGGCTGCATTACAAACCCCAGAGTGAAGCTATGAATATTCTCGGCGGGAATATAGAACATAGACAAGGTGGCTTCACAATTTATGCGCCCATGGCGAGCCATTTGCAGGGCTCAACTTTTTTGTACATACAACTCTCTGCGTTTATTTTAACCCTCCATCCAGCAAGCCACCGCCACCAGCCCCCCGCCGCCGCCACTGTCCTTGCTGGCTTTTCCCACACCCCTATGCCATTTCCATTTCATTCCGCCGCTCTTTGAATTTCCATTTTCATTTTGCGGCTGCCGCAATTGACTTTGTTGTTGCGTGTGGCGGCCATCCAATAAATATAAAAAGGGAGGCAGCGCGAAACAGGCCTTGGAGCTGAGAGCGGATAGGGAGAGCGCGATGGCACGAAAAGACCGTTAAGTTTGCCGCAACATAACGGCGATCGCGAGAGAACACTACTTACAGTTGTTGGCCACCCTGTAGGCAGCTATTGCAGTGGTTCCTCCTGACTGATGCCTCTAATATTCTCTCTTTAATATTCAAAACTTTTCAAGGGTTTGAGAAGATAACGAAAACTTCTAAGAATTATGCATCATTTCAAGAATAACCAGTTATAAAAATTAAGGTAAAGGGGTAGGTTTGTTTGAAGTGTATTCTTTTTATACCCGGTACCCATAGGGTACAAGGGTATTATGGGTTAGTGCCAACCTCTGTCCGTCCTTGTGAAACAACAGATCTCAGAGACTATAAGAGCTAGAGTTACCAAATTTGGTGACAACATTGAAATCTGTTGCACGCAGATCAAGTTTGTTTTAAAATTTGGCCACGCCCACTTGCGTTAAACAAGCTATACTCGTTATTTTCGAGTTAAAGTTAATAGATACAAGAAATGAATAAAATAGAGCGGACGTGTCCTGAAAATTTCAGTAATATCGGTTGATAAACATGGGAGATATTAGCAATAAGGTTAGAATTTTAACACACCGCCCTAAGGCACTGCTGTTGCAAGCTATAGCCGACAGGTGGCGCACTCGAGCCTTGGCCGTGCGATATAATGGCGCCAACAGCAGAAGAAATGACAAAAGTATATAGCAAGAAATGACAAAAAATAACATAATTCATTTTTTACGCCGATCGAGCGGGTTTTTATGCGTCCTTATAAAATGTATCATTCATATTTAAGTATGACATTATATTGTTTGGGTCGGGAGCTAATTCGAGAGGCGATTTATTTTAAGAAGTATCGAAGTAGACTATTATAATGTATGTACAATTTTAAATTGCCTTTTAGTGTGAAGCGCAAACGTTTAGGTACCGGATATCTCACAATCGAGCACAGTCGACTGTAGCTTTCTTACTTATTTATATTTCCATATGTACTCTTAATATGACTTATTATGAAAGTATAAATACTATAACGTTTTGCATATAGAATAATAAAAGTAATAATTATAATAATAACAGTTTCTCTCAGTGTAGAGGCCATGTTACACACATACCCGCATTGCACTTGCTTTAGTTTCAGTTCAAGTTTTGATTTACGAACTGCGTAACGCATTTTTAAAATCACAACCCAGGAAAGTTTTCCCTAGCCTCTTCTCTGACCATCTTCTCTCATCGCCTCCTCTCCTCGCCTTGCCTCGCCTGGCCTCCCCCTCTGTTACTCCGTCTGCTTGCCCAGCAATCCGAAGTCCGGCAGCAGATGGGCGCTTCCGGCGGAGCATTAATGAGCGGGGAGCTGGGCAAAGGGAGCGGGGCAGACATGTAAGTAGAAATGAAAATGAAGCACAATGAGCACATCCGGCCTTGGGAAGGGAACGGGGGAGTAAATAGCGATAGGGGTAAGCCTATACACCGAAAAACAATAAGTAACGAAGTTGTGGATTTAAATTTTATTTTAAAACATCAAAGAAAACTAACTTCGGTAAGCCCAAGTTTGTATACCCTTGCAGTCTGCAACTGGATCATTGAAAATCGAACCATTTTAGTAATGTTGGAAAAACATCGAATTTTGTAAATTTTACATTTTACATGTATAATTTTACATTTTCATATAAATTGACCGATCGCTTCTATGGCAGCTATATGATATAGTAGTCCGATCTTAATGAAATTAAAACCGTAAATCTAGAAGCATAAAAAACAGCTATATCTTAAAATTTATAGGAATACGTTCAAAAACAGAGAAGTTCAAATTTTTTATACCCTTGCAGAGGGTATTATAATTTTGACCAGATGTTTGCAACGCAGTGAAGGAGGCATCTCCGACCCCATAAAGTATATATATTCTTGATCAGCATCACCAGCCGAGTCGATCTAGCCATGTCCGTCTGTCTGTCCGTCTGTCTGTCCGTCTGTCTGTCCGTCTGTCCGTCTGTCCGTCTGTCGGTTTCTACGCGAACTAGTCTCTCAGTTTTTGAGC
>VNJZ01010638.1:0-16548 GCA_008042795.1 Drosophila asahinai
ATCTGGTCAATTTTCGGGTTTATACTGCATTTGCAGTATTTGCAGTATGCCTTTTCATTGTCTTTTTGATCACGACACATCCACTGCACCAGATCCGGCTGATTTAGCCATGAATCACGGAACTTTTGTTTATAAACTTCTTTTGGCATCTTTCCCGCACAAATTTCACAATAAAAGTAAAAACTGAAAGCACTGTATATCGATATATACGATTTACGATTACAACAGGGTTGCATTAATTTAAAAGTGCTGCTATCGATATAAAAGTAATGTACATTTGGATTACTTTTCAGCACTTTACACAAAAGTAAAAAGCGGATAAAAAGGCCAGGCCAAAATAAAAAAAGGACAGATAAAAGGCTAGGGGACGTTTTAAATTTTTTCCGGCTGACGCAGTACAAAACCGGACAGATCTGTCCGGAAAAAGGATAAAACGGCAACACTGCACTGGGGTAACAGAGCCAATTTCGGCGCTTAATGTTAACAAAAAAAAATTTAGATTTCGCCAAAATTTTTGATGCCAACTTAAAGTACATAAAATGCCCTTTTAATTTCTGCAAAGTATTTTGATTAATATTTTACATGACCATCACAATCCTTTCACAAAGATACACTTTTTTCCAAATTTTAGTTAAAAGTAAAAACTACACTTTTTCTGCATTTTTAAATATGTGTTTCAAAAAACCGGTTTAAATAAATAAAAATATTTGTATGTCATTGAAATATATGACTTATAAACTAATTTTGAATTATCATATAATGTTTAAATATTAATATATTATATTTTTAAAAAATATTTTTGTGAAACCTTAAATTAGGCTTTATTTCTACAGAACTATAGAATTCTCGGAATTGCCGGGTTTCGCCGTCTTCATATTTTAGTGAAAAATACTATTTGATATAAACTTTCATATATGTAAAAATAGAGGTGCCCTTTTGAGCCTTTTTTAAGAAAATCGATTAACAGTTTCCTAACCTCAAAAAAGACGAATTTTCCCGAAGCCTTTTAAATCTGATATTTACCATTTACAAAGATAATCTAGCAAACTGAAATCGTTTTCGAATTAATTTTTGGTCGCAAAATTCGAATCTGTCACTTTTGTTTGCTTTACTTTTATAGTTTATGTGTTATTCGCATATGTATAAGAAACTAAGAGTCCCTTACCAAAGTAGCTCCTGTGAGTAAAAAACTTAAAGCTTTATTTTGATTAAAATCTTCTTCAAAACTGTATTATGAAATTAAAAAATGTTTTTATTTTTCCATTTTTTTAAATTTATATTTTGTATACTAAAAATGGGTTTAAACTACTAAATGCTAACTAATTCGCAGATCAGTGGGGTCTCGGAAAGTCGGTATGCCCTTGCTGGAAGTTATTTTCCTCCATACGACGGATAGTAGGGTGATTACGACGAGGGCCATTGCTGCTTCTGTTAGAGTTGAAAATAAGAAATTGCCAGACATGGTTGATAGTCTTTTTAAATTTTGAATGCCAAAGTCGTGGACGTATTTCCGGGACAGCTGGTAGCCTGCGCGGTTGCTTTGGTTAGCATGGTGGGCATAGCCATCATATGTTGATGTGTAGATACTATAGAACAAGTCCCCAATATTTAAGGTATCGTTGCCGTATTGGACTATGAAGGAGCCCAGTAGGTGACGGCTCTCTGAGTTGGTGAAGATCGTTCCATTAAAATTCGTCCAAATGCCTCAGGTAGAGCTAATTAAAGAGGCTTATTTGGTGGTTTTGTCGATTATCTGTTGCATCTGGTCCAGGATTATTATTTGCGCGAGCTTGAACATCCCGTTGACACGCCATACCACGCCTTGCTCAAGTGGAACGACCGGCGTGTCGTACTTGAAGATGTGAAGAGTGATTGTGCCATGGACGATCATCATTCTTGGGAGAAAGACGTTACTGGTTGTTCTAATTTTATGCGCTTTTTATATTATAACACCAAAAAAAGTGACATAACAGCTACGGGCGATATGCCAGTTTCAAAAGTGTCATAGCGCCCACTCCCAAAGTGTCAAAGCACCCGTATGCGTGTGCGTTATGTCACTTTTAAAAGTGTCATAACGTCCTCAATTTTTTTAAACTTGTAAAGTGCATCAACAATCGATGAGATTACTGATAAGAAAATACCGTTCATTATGTTATCTCTGTTTTAATTTCTGTTAGTTAAAACAAACCACCTTTTAGAAATGATTTTATCGAGGACTTTGAATATGCATTGGTTAAGGGAAATGGGGCGGTAGGAGTTTGGATTTTAGGTTTTAGGATGGGTAGTACTAGGCTTAGTTTATAGGTTTGGGGAATGTAGGAATCAAGGATGTTGTTAAAGTGCTGTAGGATGCTGAATTTTAAAGAGATGAGGGTATTTTTTCCGGTTAAGGGATGCGGTCTAGACCTGGTGGGTGTCCTTTTAGTGTGTTAATGGCAGAAACTAGTTCTAATAAAGATATGACCTTTTCTATATATAGTCTGTTGGGGATGGGGCATGGTTATTAGGAAGATTAAGAAGGATCTTGGTGGTGCGGAAGTCGGGGGAGAAGTTGGAGTCTTCTGCCTATTTTAACCATAGGTCAGCAATGTGTTTCCAATTTCGGTTGGTGTTTGTGTTGTGGGATTGGGAAATGCTGTGTATATGTTTTGTGTACATACATTCCCCAGAGTCCATTTTTAATTACTTACTTTTTTAATGGGTCAGAATTTGGTTGAATTTTGGAGGTGAAGTTTTGGATGGAGGCTAAAAATGCTTCCCTGATTGCTCTCATAAACTTAAAGTTAGCTTTCTTGTACTCAATCATGTTTTCGGTTGGGAAATATGGAGATAGGGATGGGGTGATCACTTCTTCACGTCTTCTAGCACTTTTCAAGTGATATCTGGGGATATGTTGGCTGTGGCAAGTGAAAGGTCGATGTGAGTGAGTGTGTTGTGTACTGTGCACGGGATTTTCCGTTCAGTAGGTGTATTCTGATTTTTGGATGAATTTGGCGATTGTGTTGCCCTAATACGATAGTAGGGGAAGTAGACGGGGTTAAAATATTTTCTATATGTTAAACTTTTCGAACCCTATTTATCCTATTTAGTCTGATTCAATTTTCTGATATTTAACATTTTATATATACATATATATATGTATATATATATGTTTTTTTTTTGTTACTAAGAAAATTTTAATAATTTTAACAATTTGTTATTTTTATTTGATGTTTTTTGGTAATTTCCTTTGTTATTTTCTTAATTAATTATTGTTTATTTTTTGATTTCTAAGAAACTTTATTAAATTATTCCTAAATTGCGGTGTGCTTCTTATTATTTTTAAATTTTTCTGCAGTTGATTCCACAAGCGAATAGATTGAATAAAAAAGTGATGTTTGGAAGAGGCGAGATTATGTCTGATATTAATTAACCTATTGGTTCTTGTTGAAGTTCCAAATTTTAATTTTTCAAATAGATAGCTGGGCTCGTGGTATTTAGAATAAGGTTTCTGGTATTGTACCAACTCTAAAAGGTAAAACTGTATACGCTTTTCGCCATGAGCGTAAAGTGTTCCCCTCGTTTAATATTAAATATATATCTGGCTATGCTGGTAAAAGGAACGTTTAACTTATGCTGTGAGGCGGCATCACAATGTCCGAAGATTTCAATCCCATAACTCAGGGTAGGCATAAGGTATGCTTTTGCTATCATGAGTCGCATAGCTATCGGAAGGCACTTTTGTGTCATATAGAGCTGCCTAAGTTGACCATACATTTTTCCAGACGCCTTTGTTACATGTGTGAGACAGGATAGGTTATTGCTCATTGTAATGCCTAGATTAACGCCTTGTTCAACATATTCAATACAAGCGTTATTAATGCGTAAGCTTGGGAGAGTTGGAATACATGACAATCTTTTGCTTATTTTTGCCGGATTAAGCGAAAGTCCATTCCTGCTTGTCCACTTACTAATATTTGATAATTCTAAGTTACATACATCTACACAATCAAATAATCTACCAACAGGACAGCTAACATACATTTGGACATCGTCAGGATACATATGGACATTACACCTGGCTAATATAGTCGGAAGGTCATTTACGTATATAGAAAATAGAAGTGGACCAAGAACAAAGCCTTGAGGTACACCTAGCATTAATATCATCGCGTCAGAAGAACCATTGTCTGTGATCACAGATTGTGTTCTGCCGTACAAATAAGACGATATTAACTTAACAGCGGTGTCCGTGAATGAGAAGAGTTTTGATAGCTTCGTACATAAAAATTCGTGGATCACAGTGTCAATCGCTTTGCTGAAGTCCAATAGAGTTAAGTATGTCACATGATTGTTGTCAAGTTTTTGTCTCAGGCTCTCGGTTATATCTAAGATTGTGGTGGTACAGCTTCTATATGGTCTAAAACCAGATTGGTTATTGCACAGTAGAGAGTTTTGTTTTAAAAAAGAGATAATCTAGTTTGGCATTAATTGTTCAAAGACTTTGAATAAAAATGGTAGTATGAAAATCGGCCTATATTCACCGTTGGGTTTCGGGACTGGAACAATTTTTGCTGATTTCCAGCAGTTTGGGAAGCAGGATGTAGTCAGTGCGGAATTTAACACATATATTATTTTGTTTAAGATCTTCGGTAGTATTATTTTTATAAAGGTGGGGTGAACGTTATCAAGAACATCACACGAAGAGACACATATAAAACTAAAGCTATTATCACAGATATAATTAACAATACTGTCAAGATAAGAGTTTGTCGATAGTTATTCCTGTAGCCTTTAATATTCCCTTGGAAAATTTTTATCATAATTAAGATTAAATACGTAACCTGTTTTTGGATTCTGTTTAGTTGAGGTCCATTTCCCTTGAGTCCCTTAAAGCTATGTTTGTTGATGTTGTTTGGGTTTCCTGACGTCTTTTTTCATGGATGATATGATGCGTTTCGATGTGTTCAGTGGTAGAATTGTAATAGATTTTGTGGGGGACTTTTTGGAGGTTTGTGCATTACTGTTGGTTATGTTGTTGCTGGTGTTTGTTTAGAGGTCGGCGTAGGATGTAGGATGCTGGGTCCAGGTCCTTTGAATTGTTGAGGTCCTGATGTTTTGTTGATTTGTTGAGGTGGAATTGAGTTCTTGGTAACTGATGAGTGTGAGTGTGGTGTTTTGTCTGATGTTCAATTATGTCGTATTATTTTTGTCTTACTATTTAATGAATAGATTTTTTAGTACCGGGTATCTCACAGTCTTAAATGACACTCACTGCGTTCCATGCTTCTAATTAAAATTATAGTACCCTGCAAGGGAATAATAATACCGTAGTTCCGATATCGAATATTTGATTTCGTAGTAGCTACATATATACATATATAGGGCGGCGGGATTCCCTATGTCTTAGCTATTAATTTTGCGAAAATGTAATATCTATAATAATATAAAGTTACACAGAAATATTTATTTGATTTTAATTTTATTTGCCCTTGAAATGAAAAAACCGATTTCCCAATTTTATGAATAGGTTAAGATCTTGACTACATCTCAACTAAAATTCAGGAGTAATATCGATTTGAAGGGGGCATTCTTGTTCAGAATACTCCTGCTATATTTTTTTTGCAGAAAAAAAGGTTTGATTTTATACCACATTTTATGGCCGCGAGCCCGCATAACCCCTTAATGGTACCAATGGCCCAAATCAAATGAAGACATTTTCTATGTACATATGTATGTATATAAACGCGATTACTTAATTTGTATCTTACTTCAACTTAATTTTATAAATATTTGTTTATTTAACAAAACTTAGTTTTTTTCATGGCTAAATCCGATTGTTTATCACATCTAGCAAAGTTAACCATCTAAAGGCGTTGTCCAACATTGTACCTTTAATCTAGAAGACATCCGGGCAATTTTTTTTTAAATTTCTAATTTTACTTAACTTTGAAAATCTACGATAAATCTATTTTTCAACGGATTTCTGGAATTGTAAGCCTGTTTGATACTTTGGGCGATCAACTTTATAAAAAAACACGTTTTGATTATCCAACGGATTTTTTTTCGAGTTTTTAGGATTCTAGCAGCATGTTAACATTTCAATTAACGGATTGAAATTTCCACTTTTTTCAAGATTATCGAGCTATAGCACTCAAAGTACTTATCCAATATACATAAAGTGTTTTAAAATCGAAAGGTTAGTTCATTACCTGTAAACTAAAACATTCGACGGGTAAATTGGTTGGCTTCAACTCGAGCAATGAAATGATAAACGTAAAATGAGCAGCTTTTTTTATGTAAAACTTTAATAAGAAGGTAGAAACACGGCCGTGCTCATCGTTCCGCATTCGATCTGCGACTGAAAACCGGTTTCTTGTTGTGCTTGCTTTCGAACGAACGCTTCGATCTCGAAACAGCCGAACGCACTCTGGGGTTCTAGACCAGGGGTCCGCACGGCCCTATCCCGCGGGATAGGATTTTTCTCAGTCGGCGTCGCTGCCGCTCACGTATAGTATGCACAAAAGAGAACAGAAGAATCAGTGAAGACTAATTGTAATTATGTGTCTAAATTTAGCTTTTTTTTAGCGTTAAATAGCTAGTTTTTAGGCTATAGCTAATTTTGTTGCCTTATAACAATATATTTTAGCTGTTTTTTTTTCTCATATCTAGCCATAGAGTGTTCGATGTTCACTCATACAAATGAAATTTTGGCATTTGACTGTAGTGGTGCGGACCCCTGTTCTAGACATTTCGTTCGGCTGCTCTGGGGTTCCAGGCTCAGCTGTTTGGTTGATAGCACTTTTTTTTGCTGTTTGACGCCTCTATATATTTCTTGCTTAGTGCTTATACAAAGAAGATTATATTGACGATTCATCCAGATAGCTCGAAAACTTAGATACTATTTGAGTAGAAACGGACAGGCTGATGGACAAACAGACATGACTAGATCGACTCGGCTGTTAATGCTAATCAAGAGTATAAACGCAGGGATAGACCTTACGTTTCAAACTGATGGTCAAAACTATAGAGGAACTTATAGGGTAAGGGCAAGGGTTTACCAACAATTTTACTTATATTTTTTTCTTTTTATAAAGACATATTTAGCTCCAGGAAAAATTAAAGTCACCGAAACATATCAATTGGATGAGGCTGGATTCATATTTGTACGGCGCTGTATTCAAGTATTAGAAAGCCGTGGCCTGGAAGATGAAGGAATTTACCGAAAAAGTGGTGTTGGAACGAAAATAACCAAGTTGTTAAATCTAGGTATAAATCGAAAAGAACCCGAAGATGTTTTTATTGACGATAAGTACCGCGATTTAATGGAAAGCAACACTATTGCCAGCGCCCTTAAAATGTATTTGCGGAATCTTAACGAGCCGTTAATGACGTATCATCACCATGGTGATTTCATTGAATCAGCCAGTAAGCATTTATCAAACAACTTTTTTACATTATTATTCATGTACAACATAAATTTGTAGAACTAGAAACCCTGAATCAACGCGTAAATGAGGTACATAAACTAGTCTACAAATTGCCAAAACCTAATTTTGAGATGCTGGATATGGTTATTTGTCATTTAACAGAGTGAGTACAAACATGTATGTAAGACATACGTTTTCTATGTTGTCTATCTATCTATCGCAAACTGGTTTTTAACGAAGGTATTTTTTTAATCATAAAGGTATTACTATTCATTTTTAAAAATAATTGTCAACGAAACTTCCTTTACGGAAGGTCCTCTCGGCAGTGCACGAGGCACCTTCTATTTAAAACGTCACTAAGTATAGAAAACACGTTCGCTCCAGTTTCGCCCCAAATCTAAAACACCGTGCTCTACATAGGGTTTTTGGGTTTTATCGAAAACACTGATAATAATATTACACCCATAAAGCACACATAAGATATTACAAACCTTACTTCTTCATTAATTTATGAGCAATCTACGTACAAATTTGGTAACATTAAGCATGTTAATATCCAATATATTGTTTCAAAATATTCTGCCGATTTATTTCGCGTCGAAAACAATATGTGCTGCCACCCTGTCCGATTCTGACTTTCTAAGTATTTATTGCTTATAATTTATTATATTTATTGCGTAAGAATTTGAAGTAATGTTAAGAAACAAGAAAGAAAGCTTACTTGCAGTCTGCAATTGGATCATTGAAAATCGATACATTTTGGTAATGTTGAAAAAATATCGAAGTTTTTAAATATTGTACATTTTACATTTTACATGTAGAATTTTACATTTTCTATGGCTATATATAGATGTCCGATATTAATAAAATGAAAACTGTAATTCTAAAGCCGTAAAACACCGCTTTATCTCGAAATTATAGAAATACGTTTAAAAACAGATAAGTTCAATTTTTTTTTTAAATTTAATTTCGACGTCATTCCTATGGCAGCTATAGGATATAGTAGTCCGTGCTAAAGAAATAAGACCATGCTGAAAATTTCAGCCCGATAGCTCAAAAACTGAGAGACTAGTTCGCGTAGAAACCGACAGACGGACAGACGGACAGACAGACAGACGGACAGACAGACAGACGGACAGACAGACAGACGGACATGGCAAGATCAACTCGACTGGTGATGCTGATCAAGAATATATATACTTTATGGGGTCGGAGATGCCTCCTTCACTGCGTTGCAAACATCTGGTCAAAATTATAATACCCTCTGCAAGGGTATAAAAAGGAATAACAGCATTAACAAAAAAATTGGCGTTCGAGTTGCGTCTGTCTCTGATGCTTTTCAAGTCTTGCCAAGCATTAAATTTGCATGTTGGCAAGTTTAATACGACCACGGACCCGAATGCTGTGGCAAACTATGTCTCTTCCCAATTGAATGTTGACCCAAAAACAATAACTTGCGTTAAACTTGTAAAAAATGAGGTTGATGTTGCTTCTTTAAAGTTCTTCAATTTTAAGCTTGGGGCCCCGTATCAACACTACTAGGCAGTCTTCAATAATGAGTTTTGGCCGCATTGTGTGAAGGTCAAAAGATTCATTCATAGAGAAAAAATCAATTAAGATGATACCATTGGAACTTTAAGATCTAAAACCCCAACTCTTCCATCAAAGACACCGCTGGCGTCCCTTCTCATCATAAGCATTGGCTTTGGCTGAGCCCACATCACTCGCTGATTGAAGATCTACACCTATTTTCACCCGCTCTCGCCGTCAGTCGCCCTTCTATCTATGCCCCAAAAACAACATCAGCTGGAGCTTTTTTTGTCTTTTTTGTGCGGCATTCGCCAGCGGCTTGGCTCTAACGTCGGTCGCCTATGCGCGCTCATTGAAGCAGCGCTCTCGCCCTCGCTTTCAACGCCGAACTTACATAGCCCACCATACCTCTCACTGAAGAGGTCTTTCCTTTTGACGCTCTTCTCTCGATGCACCTTAAACAACAACAGTTGGAGATTTTATTCTCTCTTTTGTGCGATGTTCGCATGTGGCTTTGCTCGGACATCGATCGCTTTGACGCGCTCATGGCAGTTGCGCTCTCACCTTCGATTTCAGCGCTCCCGCCGCATCATCAACGCTGTTTGCAGTTGTTGTTTTCACGAAAGTGTTGTTGTTTTTGAAAGACCCATACGGTCGACTGCTGCTTAGTTTCGGGCTCATATGCATAAATCCATGATTCGTCACCTGTAACGATTTTGTAGACATCTTTAGAAGCCCCCGCATTGATTTTTTTTTTTAAATAATTTTCTTGCACCAATCGACACGGGCCTCTTTTTGATCACTTGTATCCAACACGAACAAAGTTTTTTTACGACTAAGCATTCATGTTATATTAAATGTCCGCTGGTGGAACTTATGCCCAAGGATGCCTGAATCTCACGGTATGTAACATGTCGATCTTGCTCAAACATTACGCGCATTGCATCGACATTTGCTGGCACAACAACTGTTTTTGGACGACCTTCGCGAGATGTGTCAGTGAGCGAACACGTTAGAATTCATGTACCAGTTTTTTACACTACTTAAAGATGGTGCTTGGTCGTCATAAGTATATCGATTTAAGTTCATTGAAGCATTCTTGTCTGCTTAATCTACGTTTAAAACTGTGAAAAATAATCGCTCGAAAATGTTCCCGGCTTAACTCCATGATTTTGCCTAAATGAACTTTAAAAGTCACTGTAAAGCTCCGTACTCAGACATGCGAACAGCGTTTCTAGTCGAGAAACACTTTTCGGCAGCGCTGTTTTAAAGGCCGGTACGCAGACAAACGAACAACATACTAGAAAATACCAGAAAGAGAATTTTGGTATTTCTAGAGCGGGGCGACGAACAGAATAAAAAATGTAATAAAACAGATCGTTCTCGACTATTGGTCTCTCACTCTCTCTTACTGTTTCTTCAAACAATTCAAAAATATAGATCCCGCCAAACACAAATTTGTATTCAAAAGCCCAGTCCAGGCGTTTTGAAGTTATAATAATTAAATTGGTAGAGGCCGATTCAATGGTAAGGGATTTGGGCAATATTAAACATTTGCATAAATAAAGGCCTAAACGGAAATAGACGGCCTGGATTTCATATGAGATGTGACGCTCGATGAAGTGGTCAGAGGCGACGGCCACCGCCGGCTGCTGCTTAGAGCAGTATCTGGCTGGACAAAGCCTTCGTTGCCAAGCTGGAAAAGGACATGTACAGCAATGGACAGAAGCGGGCTTAGGAGCAGTACCAACTATAACCAAATGTATGCCAACAAGGATATGTTGTACAATCAGAGTCTCGCATCATTCAAGAACCACCAGTCCAACAATTTGGTGGCAGCAGGAGTAGCTGCGGCAACCACCGCCACCACCCAGATGGTGGTTAATTCCATTTAATAAGAACAGAATCCCCAGCAGCAGCCGGTAGAGCGACCCTTGTCCTCGATCCAGGAAAGAATGTTGGACAAGTAATAGGGAGAAAAAGAGGCGCTTGTGCATGGTCGGGAGAATCTGGGCGACGGCGTTGGTGGTCTTTGTGCGCAAATGAGCTATTCCAAAACGAAACTACAAGTCTGTGCGAATTGCGAATTGAATATAAAATAAATAATTGTAAATATAAAACGGCTGATTTAAGATTGGTATGACCGCATCATGTACCTCCCAAAAATGCCGAAAAGCTTTTTAAGAAGCGGTCACACTGAAAAAATAAATCTTTTTCGGGTTGCGAACTGTTTTATTGTCTGCGTACTAGGCTTAAAGCTACGTACTCACCAGCGCTAAAATTTAGCAACCAAATGAGTGCGAGCGAGAGACAAATACACTTTTCGGGCCTTCTTTGCAAGGTCGGTACGCAGAAGACCTCAGAGAAATACTAGAATGAACATCGCGCTAGATATTTTAAATCGGCTGAGTCTTCGCAAGGGTGGCGCGAGAGGAAGGAAATATATGATAATTCCCCGCCACCCTTGCGAAATTGAGACAGGCAATAGGAAACAAAACCCTATGACGGGACTTTTCAGCGGCGAATAATTCATTTATTTACAATACAATTAAAGAAGATCCAATTATATGAGATCTTGACCATAAAATAAAAAAAATAAAAAATATTTAAACAAAATGAAGTCTTAATATGTGATTTCACAGGGAAATAAGCAAATCAAACGAACAAATTACTTAAATTATGATTTCCAAAGCCGCGGGGCCAGCTCCCGATGCCGCCGACGAGGACGAGCTTCTCCTGGCGCTGCAGCTGCTGCTACTGCCACTGCTGGAGCAATTTAAGAGAGCCAAAATCAGAATTTTACAAATTATACACAAGCTATCTCCATTCCCTGCTAGTCCATGACCAGTGGTCATCTATTGGGATCCTCTTCTTAGTTGGCTGCCAACCCAAAATGCTGCTGCTTCAGAGCATACGAGGAGTACAAGAAGGAGAATGAGAGCTGCCCGTCCTCGGGAAGTGGCAACGGGAATGGTAATGGCCCGGGACGACTAGGCAAGCACCCGCCGCCCTAGATACGCGTAAGCACGGTAATAAGTTATTTAAGTAATTTGTTCGTTTTCCCGCGTTTAATCACTGTGGACGGCAGTCCACGTAGTGACGATGAGCACCGAGACTGTGGTGCGCAAGGAGACTACTATATATAGCCGTAGAATTGAAAATCTGCTACGATAGTCCGACCATCGAAAAGGTATTGTGAACCTCTTTGAAACTGCATACTAAGATTTTCAAAAACGGATTAGTTTAGAAGAAATGGGAGTGAAAGTGCGAATTTGAAAATTTTGAAAATTTGAGCTATTGGGGCCGGTGGAGCAAAAATCCCAAAATTTTTAATGATCTAGCTTTAAAAACGCGTCGAATGACACCTCGATCATCCTGATCCAATATTCCGTTCAAAAGATATTCAATAAACAAGATTTTAACGGCCTTTCCGAAATGAAAACGTTGTCCTGTTGTTTGTCTGTGTGTCTCTGTGTCTGTCTGTCTGTCTGTCGATTTTTTTGTTTTAGAGTCCTGGAACCACTTTTATTTTAATTAACTGCTCAAGTTGAAAATTTTTTGTTCTACGACTTTTTGGGTTTCCCGCTAGTTTGGCGGGAAAACAGCCAGATTTCCCGCGCCCATAACTTCTAAACGACTAAAAGCTACAGGATCGTGCTTTATGTCGTTTGAATGGTATTTTGAGATGATAATAGCTTTGCCTTGACATAATTTATCGAAATATAATATTAAAGAATTAATAATTAATTTTTTTTTTTTTTTTTAGTTATTGAAGTTTTCTTAAAAATGGCTCTAACGATTTTGATAATCACTCAAGGCCATATAGCCCTTGAAATTGCTCAACTTTTGGTATATAACACATATCTCGGAAAATTCGCTTTCTCGAGATATTACTCATTAAAATTAGTAGCAAAGATCCCATATACCTAACCTTTTACATGCACTATACATACATTTAGGGAAAAACTCATGTAGAGTCATTTAGAGACGTGCACAATGCAATAAAATTTAAAGCCATCAAAGAAAATTTAATATAATTTAAATTTAAAAGAAATCGTAAGAATTTTTTTTTTTTAATTTAATCTAATTTTTGCTTTTTTCACTACTTTGGTGGGAAAACGGGAAATTTCTCGCGCCCATAACTTCTGAACGACTAAAGTTACAGAAACGTGCTATATGTCGTTGGAAAAGTATTTTGATATGATAATAACTTTGCCCTGGCAAAAATTTTCTAAATATTATAATTAAGAATTTAGATTAAAAATATTTTTTTTAAGATTAAAATTTTTTTTGTAATAGCTTTTACGATTTTTATAGTCACTTCAGGCCGTATAGACCTTGAAATATTTCGGGGTATATATATAGTTTCAAAATCGGCACTTAGCTGAAAAATTAAAAAAGGCAAAACAGGCAGCGTGCCGATTTTGAAACTAATTAAAAACTTTTTAAATATTTTTGTTTAAATAACAATTAATCGTCACAAAATTTGGTATCAGAAATTTTTGGAGTTGAATGTGCCATCGTCACTTTAATCTCACCTCGTTAAGAGGTGTTTTTTTATTTGATTTGAATTGAAATACAGCTGACAGTATGGCCGTTTCGTATGGATTTTCGGTGAACACCATAAAACCGGTCACTCTAGAAATATGAATCCCGTTTAGCTAGCTAAGGGTTTAGCGCTGGTGAGTACGTACCTTAAACAACAAAAATATTACTATTAAAAAATACCAAACTTTCCAATGCAAACATTAAATTACGCCTGGCCACACTAGGAAAGCACTATGCCAGAAATATAAAAGGCAGCCCACTAGAGGTGCAGAAATATCGATGCATCGTGGTCAACTACCACAAACTTAGCCGTTTTTAATCACTTTTGCATAGATTCCTTTTTGAGACATAAACAAGTGGATTTGGTTAAGACAGACCATGTTAAAGCATTTGACACGGTTTGACAAGGACACAATACACTTTTCGCCAAACTCGGGGAAAATAGGTTTGCACTAGTTAATGCTGAACTGGCTGAGATCCTACTTAGATGGCCGAATCTATAGAGTTGGTGCAATGGTCAGCTTTCCAGTCCCTATATGGCAACGTCAGAATTCTGTCTGGATAGTGAACTGCTCCAGAATGATTGAACTTAAGTTGGAGAATGATGTTCCCGGAATAAGCTGCCTTTGAATCCTTTGAATGCTTCACCGTTACATATAGCAAACGGCTCAATACTACTATATTGCTTCCTCCTACTATATTGATTCAAAATTCATGGCCTGCAGGAATGAAGCCTTGGACTTATGAGTTATGTTTGATGCAAAATTTCTGTATATTGAACACATATATTGAACACATAAACATAGTTTCGAAGGCATATGGATATTTCCCGTCAACCTGGCCCAAAAACTAAAAGGCTCAATATCATCATATTTCTGTGTGTATATATGTAATAAAACTTCAAATTTAAATAAACATTTTCATAATGCAATGGTTACATAGCATATCCAAGTGTTTTCAAGTAAAAATCGGCCAACAAACTGAAAAACATTCGAAATATTTGCACTTTTTCTACCAAATCTTCTTTTTAATATCTATTAATTACAACAAAAGTTGTAAAAGTACTTTTAGTGTGTTAAATTTGGAACGTGAGGTCTTAAATTGAAGCTACATTATCCCTTTATAAAACACAATTTTTATTATTTAACTATTCCTTCCAAATTCACTGAGTTTCGCATTTCTTTAAATGCAGCCGAGAAGCACTTCCATTTTCTGTGTGTTCGCCAAGTCATGTTTTTTGGCAATTAAAAAAAATCCTGAAATCCACCAAGGGTACTTTTTGCTCCAAGAGTAGAGCTAATATGTGTACGAATTTATTGATGGCTTGTTTGACATTTCGTTGTCTCAAGTCAACAATGTACGAAATTCTTTAAATCGCTCCGGCAAGAGTGCGTTTGGTTAGGGTTTCGCCCTTGACGCAACCCGTAGATCTATATCATCCTACTTTTGATGTGACTATCGATATTAGGACTGCTATGGCCGGCCAAGAAAGTCCACTGCTGTCGCAAAGCGGATTTTAGACGGCTTAGTAATTTCATAACTGACTTTAATTGGTCCAATCTTTACAAGTGCACTGACATGGTTGGTGAGATAGATATTTTTTACAATGCCATGAATTCCTTTTTTTACCGAATGTGTTCCTTTATTACTATCCGTCAATCTCAAATAAGCCCCCTTGGTTTAGTAAAGAGTTGACCACCTTAGAAATGTCAAGTCCAATCTCTATTCTAAATTTAAACGTAACGGTCTCAAGCTGTTCATTCTCGCTATTTAGCAGACCGGTCACAGTTTACCGTGCTTAAGGCGCAGTGTTATAAAAACTATCTGACTCGTTGTAAGGTTAAGTTCGCGCAAGACCCAAAACAGTTTTATAATTTTGTCAACACTAAAAGTAAGCCTATTACACATCCATCCTCGCTTTTATTTAAAAATACGACAGCAAACAATGATCAGGAAATCGCCGATCTTTTTGTACAGTTTTTTCAAACTACTTATTCTCCGCCATCCGATTCAATACAGACCTGTTGTTATATCATGCCTAACAGTTCTAGCTTAAACGAAAGCTCCCTTTTTTTGGATCTTCCACGTGTCAAGCCGGTTTATTCGCCAGGTCCCGATGAAATACCAGGCTGTGAGCTTAGGTATTGTGCCGGGGCCCTGAGCAGATCCCTCTTAAAATTATTTACCTTATCCTTAGAAACATCCCAATTTCCCCCTATTTGGAAGGAATCATTCGTCACTCCTCTCCACAAAAAAGGTAGCCATCCCAAAACTTTTCGAAAACGTAATTACTCCCCAATTGCAGCATCTGTGTAGAAGTAATTTCTCCATGCCAACATGGATTTATTAAACGAAGATCAACGACAACTAACCTTCTGGAGCTTACGTCTTTTATTATAAGGGGCTTTCCACAAAACCTATACTGATTTCAGTGAAGATTTGACTCCGTTGATCATTCGCTTCTTGTTAGAAAACTCGACTTAATGGGTTTTCCTGTCGATCTTCTTAGGTGGATCTCAAGTTATCTGAATGGCAGGACGCAAAAGGTCCAAGGGAACCACCTGGATACTTTTTTTTTTACATTATTTATTAACGACTTGCCTAAAGTTTTGACTAACTCAAGAGTACCCATATACGCTGACGACGCACAGTAGCGCCTTTTCTCATTTTGCGTTGCTAAAATCGTAACTTTTTAACCAAATAAGATAATCAAATAATTTAAACGGCATTTTACAGGTAAATGTTGTAAAATTTGTATATGTATTGGACAATATGCCACGCCCACCCATTCGCCTTTTTATAGGGTATCAAAGTGAAAAAATTTATTTTATTTAATGAAAACAATTTTTTAAAAACATTTTTTATTTAATTTTTTATCTTTATTTTTATGTATTTGCTTAAATAAAAATAATTTGAAAACTTAAAAAAAATATTAAAATTTTAAAAAAAAAATTTTTTTTTCTATAATTTTGGATTTTTTTTACTAACAATCGGGCCTATATTAGGGGAATTTCTAATAGTTTAAGCATTTCTGGACTATAATTACTTGATTCTATATCTT